>CAVNYN010282852.1:0-116435 GCA_963692815.1 Nyctanthes arbor-tristis | reverse complement strand
TACATTATCTTTCTAATGGATTAAGAATCACAGGATTTGGATAAGCACAACTAGGCTTATGCTTGAAAAACCAACCGTTACTCATGTGACAAGTTTGATTATCAAAACTCTTTTTTAGTTGTTTCTTGTTAGCTGTTTTTAGCCAACTTAAGCTCTAAATTTGCGAAAGTTATCAAAATAAATTTTGTAGATTTACCACTTATTGGCTTGCTCGAACTTCAATTAATCCAATCTAATGTTTATATCTCATGATGATAGGACTAAAATATTGAAGGTTGCTCAAAAGCTGACACTCTGTTTTGGTAACTACATATTCATGATGATTTTTTACAATGTTGTGAATCGAATTTGAATCTGGTCATGAGAGATGAGCTTGTAGATATTTATGTTATATATCTTTCCAACCCAATTCGAATCATCTCCACTAGATTTCTAGAACGCCGATAATGATTATTTTACTGAAACTAGAGCGCTAGCTAAAATTGTTGACCATCCAAACTTATGTTAATCCACTTGCAGCCATTATCTTCTACCACTAACAACACAATGCAAATACATCAATAAATACCATCTTCCATGTATATATTGGCATTTTCCAATTTTCCAGCACCTCCAACCTTAAGGTGGCGATATTCTATGCAATGTTCTAAAAACATTAACCCATGAAAATGTTTCAAGGAGCGCTTCAACTTCAAGCTTCTTTTTTTTTGTGCGTAAGTGCACATTTTTGCCCTTCATCATGTTTTTACCTTTTTCAAAATATTTTTTTTTTTTTAAATCAACGCTTTGCTTTCGGTAACTCTTAAGCACAACTGTTTAACAGTAACAATTTTGTTTTTTTTTTTTTGGGGTTGGTTGGGGGGGGGGGGAGTGGTTTAGCACTAATTTCTCATCATCAATTAATAAAAGCAGCAACAATTTCAAAATAAATAAATAAAAGCAGTAATTTCCAGAACACTGAATGACAATTGAGTATTATAATACTGTTATATTGTTCCTTAACTCCATTTCACCTCTGATAGGAAGAAAGTGACAACCTCTGCATAATTCAAACTCTCCTCATGGACCCCTGCCATCAATAAAACGCAAAGAAAGACAAAAGATACGTACATTGTGGGTCTTACTAGAAACATGCGCCTTTATTGCGTCCGCCCGTTTCTTCGTCCCATATGATTCTGTTCGTATGTATGATTTTGTATATCTATTTGAAATGGGATTATTTTGGGGAAGTGGACAATGCTTCTTGCCCTCTTTGACAAAGAAAGGATGTAATTTTTTATGTGTAGTTGGAATATGGATTTGATAATTTGCAGTGTATAATGTATTCTTCTGTTATTGTTGTAATTCTGCTTCTTGTAATGATCATCATTTGGCATTTACCTGAGCTACCTGTGGTCCAGACTTTCATACCCATAAAGTTTTTAGGTTACAAAAAGTGGAATTTACCTCTTATAAGCAAGCGCCTTGTTTGATCAGGGCAATAATTAGTGACAAGGGCAAAAACTTGTACAGCTAGAAATTTTTTTTTATTTTATAAGAAGCTTATTGTTGGAAATGAAGAGTTGTTTAGGTTATTCCCTTTCAAGAATTTGAGTCTATAATACTCAGTTTAATCCAATTGAGGGAATTGAGGAATCAAGGTGGCTTGAGGCCTTATAATTACCCTTCCAGGCAGCCTGTGTCTGCCCACATATGTACATGAGTCTTGGCCTCAGCTGTGAGTCATGAAGAATTTGGCAGCGTCGAGAAACTCGGGTGCATATGGTAGTCCGGGGAGTCCAGGGCACGGTGACAATGAGGGAGAGAATGGGGAAGGTTGGAGCTCAGAACGAGTGTCATTGCCCACAAATAGTCTATGTAGGCACATCAGCGCCCCCGCATTTATGCCGCTTGGTATAGGAAGGGCTTTGCCTTCGAAATGGGATGATGCTGAGAGATGGATTACGAGTCCGGTCTCAGGTTCTGACTTTTACGGGACTCCAATTATGCAGCCTAAAAGGCAACTGGAGTCCAGTAGTGGCCCCTTAGTTGGTCATGGACTGTTGAAGCCAGACCATTCACCTACATTACCTGTTCTTAAAGGTAAGGCTGCAAGGAATTTGATGGCCAGTTCACCGCTCATGAGCGGAGTGTTGGTTCCTAGTGATCTGTCCGTTCTTTATGGCAGTTGCACGGCTTCAAAGCCAAATCATTTATATACTGGGAATCATATCGCTCGGTCCATTAGTATGCCAGGATTTTCAGATACGCTTACGGATTGCTCCTTGTCGAGCTCACAAGGTATCCTTTTTCTTCCTGGCCTCTGTGACTGTGAGTAGTGAATCGCTAGTGCATTAGATTTTCGAGCGTTCATGGCTAAGGGTTTTCAAAACTTCTGCTGCTTGGTATCCATAATTAATAGTGCTTCATTTATCAAAATAAAACTTAGATAAATTTCATTTTGCCTACTTCCTACTTGATAGAATTATGATCTCTCTATATGAGTAGAACTGTATCAATACGTATTGGAATTTCAATGACTACAAAGGCATATTCATGGTGATGACTGAATTCTTTAGTTTTGATGAAGTATATGCACTGTGATCTTAAGGTTTTTCATTTATCTAGCTGATCCATTTGCGTGTAGCTGAAATTGCTTCGTGAGGAATAAGCCAAGTGCAAAATGGTTGATGCTCAAAACAAATTTGTACCTTTTTTGTGACTGATGATTGAGATGAACAGGTGATACATTTGATGGCACCAAAGAGGGAGAAGCAACTGTTTCGCGGGTTGTTTCGCGTAGGGATATGGCAACTCAAATGAGCCCTGTGGGTAGTACTTGTTCGTCTTCCAAAGGAAACTTGTCAAACTCTTTGTTCCCTTCCACTGTATCTACTTCACTGGAGTCTCTCGGCAATCATTCTACTAAAGACGGGGTCAGGGATGTCCAGGTAGATGAAGCCACCACTCAATCTGGGCAACCAAAAAAGGGAAAGGTGAAAAAGGGCTCACGGAATATTAAAAATTCACTTCCTCTTCAGGATGTTTCAGAGGCATCAAGGTACATCCTTCTGTCAAGTGTTAACATGTGTAATAGGAAATGATCTTACTGTTTTCTATTTCCTGCCATATCATATATGCATGGGACTTCAAGAGTTGTGAAGTATCTATCAAGTGTTGCAAAATTGGTTAAAGTATTTCCAGATTTGTTGAACATCCTCATGGACCTCGTGTGAAAGGTTAAAAGCTTTGCCCAGAGAAGAGAAGCAAACCACCTTAAGGAAGGAACTGTTATGCATTTTGGCTCACGTTGATCATAGTACTAAAGAGTTCAGCAATTCACCGACCTCTGAAATTTTGAGTTGACTGGAAGCTCTCCCTTTAGAAGCAGGCATTCCTATTCTGTTTGCTCCCTTATGTGTGTAGGCTAAATTGATCCATGGACCTTGCTTGGTTTAAACTTTTTAACTTAAAAAAAATCAAAAAATAAAAAAATCCTAATTAGTAATGACTTCTTTTTACAAAGTTACATATATCAGACAATTTAATGTTTTTTATGTATATTCTAAACTTAGCAAAGTGGAATAATTCAAGAGGAAAATGCTAGTTAAAATCACAAAATGATGTAGCATATGCCATGAATATTCTTGTGTGCTCATGCAGGCTGCAAAGAGAGGAAGCTAAGATCACTGCGTGGGAGAACTTACAGAGGGCAAAAGCTGAGGCTGCAATTCGGAAACTTGAGGTTCGTATGACTATCATTAAGATATTTGATTGAAAGCCAAACGTCAGTTTCAACGATGATCAAGTTACAAACAAGCAGAGTGGCTATTTGCACTTAACACTATCTTCTAACCGTTCTCTAAACAGATGGAACTCGAGAGGAAAAGAGCTACATCGACAGAAAGAATCTTGAAGAAGCTAAAAGCTGCTCAGATAAAAGCTCAAGCAATGAGAGACTCACTATCAGAGAACCAGTCTCAGCAATCATCCCAAAGAAGTAGTCACAGTGTGGTCATCTTCTGGAAATGCCTCAAGACGGCTTCTCTTTGTAATTGCATTTTCTGCCACTGGAAGTTGTGTTTTATATAGAATCTTTTCAGGTTTATTATTAATTAGTAACTTCAATCGGTGTAGCTGTTTAATAATTAGTAACTTCAGTCAGTGTAGCTTTCAATGGAAGAATGTTAATTTTTGTTTCCATCTTCTTATGGAGTAAACCACATTGATCGATTGAAGGTCTTTTTTGATTCTCAAGCCGCTCGTTTTTATGAAGCTAAACCACATTGTTTGATTGTAGGTTGGCTGTTTTTAACTATACTAGAGGTGGCATGTGCTATGCCTGTGTTTTTACTATATTAGTATCATTGTATCTCTGTTTTTACTATCATTTTGTCTATATTAGTATCATTGTATCTCTGGGGTACACCATAAAGTAAATAATATATTAGTTTAATAGCAAAATTCGATTAGGTAACTGCTTGCATAAAAGAATGAAAAAAAAAAATAAAAATCAACTAAATAATTGTATATAATTTCACTTGATATTTGGTAATAAATGTTGCAAAATAGCAAACAAAATATAGAATACAAACTTTAAAAGGGATTAGAAAAATCATATATATTTATATTTAATTTTAATTTGATAAAAAATAAAGTCGAACTGAATTAAAAGTCTATAAATACTATTGTAATACTGAAATGAACTAATTTAGGAAAGATTGAGATATATTTATTTGAATAAAGTAAAATATATATATAGTAAAATAGTTATACTAAGATTGTGAAGTAGTTTTATATACGACATATTTATAGTTTACGCTCATTTGTTAAATTTTATTAAAGCACACGTTGAAATCTTTCATTCAATACTAATATATTGCATATCTTTCAATTTTAAAACAATTGTGAAATTATCAAAAGAATGAAAAAAAAACATTTTTAAAATTTTGAAATGGTTTTTCAGTTAACATGTCTATATTTTACCATCACTTGTTAACTTGTAATAAAGCACACATTAAGATCTTTTATTCAATACCAATATTGTACCTTTTGACTTTAAAACAATTACAGAAATATCAAGAAAATAAAGAATAAACAAAAACTTTTAAGTGAAAAAACAAAAAAATAAAATAAAATAAGTAAAGGAAAAAAGGGAGTTGGACGACCAAAGTATGAATAGTAGCGTCCAACTCCCTCTTTTAATATAAGTTAGATAGATAGATAGATATTACAAGACATGTTAAGTGCCACGCTCAACTGTTTTCTCTTCATGGTATTTTAAAAAAAGAGTCACTGTTTGACCAATGGATTGTAATATTTGTTAATATGACATCATACCTCATTTTGTATTATTTCGAAGGAAATTTCCTACTTATTGTGACAATTTATTTAAAATCTCAGTGGAAAACTTCTTGTAAATCTAGTAGAGTTTAGAATGGAGGCGCCTAGGCGCCTATGGCTTTATGGATAAGGCGTCTGACTTCTAATCAGGCGATTGTGGGTTCGAGGTCCATTGGGCGTGTTTGATTTAAATGACTTTTCTGAGGTACATTTTCATATTTTTCCAGTCATTTTTCAGCTTTCTTTTCCTCTTTCCATTTTTCTCTTTTTTCCATTTCCTTTTATTTGTCTCTTTTTTCCCCCTTTCCTTTTCTTTTTTTCTTTGGGATAAAAATTTTTAGTTTTCCATTATATATCGCTCTAATATTTCTAATGTGGGGAAAAACTCAAATTTAAGATTTTTTTCCCACTAGCAAATCTAATGTAGGAGTCAAAAACTCATTATTGAGGATGAAAATATCTAAATGAAGGGCTAAATTTGACTCATCATTTGGACAACTCTCATTTTTCCCTTTTAATTTTTTCCCCCTCACTTTTTCCCCTCCTATTTTGACCATAACATTGGAAATATTATTAGACCACACTTGTTAGTTGTTATCATACATCTAATTAAATGTAAGTTCCAACAACTTTCATTTTCAATTTTACTTTTTCGTTATTTAATTCATTTATTTAAGTAGTACCTTTCTCTGGGAAATGATAAAGCGTTCTGAATGCCTCATCATTTCCTCTTTCTCTGTATTAAAATGAGCTTACAGAGCTATTCAATTTGCCTAGGTCCAACTAAATATAGAAAGGAAAAATGATGTCCATAAGCCATGAGAAACACAACATCATTTTATTGTTTTGTCTATTTTTTTTTTAAAAGTAAAAACTTATTTTTCTAAAAAATAATAATAATAAAATGATATGGGTGATAAAAATTATTTAATTTAAATTAATTTAAAATAGTTGCATAATCAATCTGGCCCTACATGTGACGAACTTTATCCATGTGTACGAGTGTTATTGGTGTTGCTACGAGAGTGCCATCCTTGGAAGCATTTTCTTTCTCCCACGGTCGCCCAACCGTCGGGAAGTTTCTGTTGCAGCGGGCCAAAAATGCACACCGTACGTAGCAGCCAAGTTCTCCCTTCCATAATCTGATTTCAGGCTGGATTCGAAGCATCGACCTCACACAGAGATTCTCCCTTCTGAACTCTTTTCCAAATCCACCAAAACTCCGCGATTTGGAGTGGGACTTGAAGCAACGACCTTCGAAATCCTTCCCCCCATACCCACCGAATTTCCAGGAATCGAAGAAGTAAATCAAGCAGCGATCAGCCCATTCACCGAAATCTTCCATCAGTTCAATTACCCAGGTCGCGCTTTGTGTTTTTCTTTTTCGTTTTTAATTTTCTGGTTTTCAGTTACGATGCCGCCGTAAATTATGTTCAGTTTATGTTAAAGGCCTGTTTTGGTTTTCGTGATCTAATAAGTACTTCTGGTTTCTATAATATTTATTGTTTTATTCAAATTCATTTCCTTTCTTTTTTTCTTCTTTTCGTTTCTTTGGTTAAGTATGGCCTAGTGAAAATGTTTGAAGGCTGCCGCCTCATATGATTACAGTGTTGTCAAAATATGGTAAATTGTAATTGTAGGCCTCCTTCCGAGCTTCATTTGGTCCGATCTTTATTTGGGCCTACAAGGTCTTTTTTGAGTTTACTTTATTTTTGCCAGGACCATAGCTTTTAACAGTCTAATAAGAAGATCTGTAATGTAATTGTTTGTAGTTGACTTGAAGCATTATAATATTCTCTTTGAGTCTTTCCAATGCAAAAATTGTTCTGGTTTGAATTACCTGAATGCTATTTGATAGCGTTAATCTTATAGCAGCTTCATTGGATTGAATCAACTAGAAAATTATAGCATGATCTTGAACTGGATATTTAGCTTGCATATTTGTGTGTGTTTATCTTCATATATCTTTGTATTAATACGCATTAGTCCTTGGTAAGGCTAATTCATTCAAGTCCGTTTATTTTGAGATATGAGAAGATGCATGTGGTGGTTTGAGATAGGAGTTACCGAATGAGCTAAATCAACATCTATAAGAATCTATTCTACTTCTGGGATGGGAAGTCATGGGCTGTTCTGCATATGAACTCTGCCATGCATGAATGTCATTTTTGTCCTTCCAATCTTGTTTTCCATATAAATTTTCAGGTTTCTATTTCGGGGTCGAATCTGTCAATTGGATAAGTAATTCAACCATTGAGCATATATGCTGCCATGAAAGTGGATGGGATACACAAGCGCTTGGAGAAATGTGGATAGGATATTACAAATCAAATCTAAGGTCGGTTTCACCGCAGGAGAGCAGTATACTAGTTAACACAGTAGAGAGAGAGAGAGAGAGCACAACCTGCAAAAATGGCAGCTAGGAGGCGTGCTTCAGCTACAAACGCTTTGACAGAAAGACCTGACCCGGACAGAACCCAACCAGAACCCGCAAATTCAGACCCTCCCATTCGGTCGGCAAAAATTCTCACAATACTCAAATTCTTCTTCATGTTCTCGATCCCCTATTTTTACTTGATCTTCTCACACTACAAGATAGAATATGAACTGAAAAAATCGATTTTCACCAATGCACTCCTCAGCTTTGTTGGATTTTTAATCACAGTTTCTATGATTCCAGTAGCATCCACACGCCTCCTAAAGAGAAATTTATTTGGGTTCGATATTAACATGAGAGGTACCCTTGAGGGAGCCATTAAAGTGTAAGTTTTTTAATTTAATTTTGGTTTTCAGTTTCTGGGTTTTTTGAATTATCAATTCTTGTGATGGGTCTGATGTTGTCAGGTACTTTTATTAACCTGATATACATAAAAAGATTTGAGTTTCTGGGTAAAAATCTTTTTATTTATGTATTACTTATTGCATTGCTCCTTCAAGTGAACATACATAAAAAAATTGGACTGTCTCAGTTAAAATTAGATCACTTTTTGTCCTGTAAATGGGATGAAGTTACTATGGATATTAAGAATTCCTTGCAGTGGGGTACTATCGAGGCGAAGGCTTGCATAGTTTGATTAGCCTTATTTTATGATCCATGGATTTGCATCTGATAAAAGGCAGTACCCTGTTGTAAGCTTCTTTTGATTACCATACTGTTGATACATGTTATACAGGCCTGAATCATTAGGCATTGTGGTGGGAATAGTGTTTCTAGTCATTGCAATATTGTTTCAGTATTTCAACTTCACGAAAGATTCAAATGTAAGTATATCTTCCCCGACGCGCTCTTGTAATAGCTTTATTGATAAACATGATGAGCATTTACTATTTAGATTTCTACAGCTTTTTTGAACCATGAGTTCCCCTGTCTTCCTATTTTATTTTATCTTTCAAGTACACCGGATGCATGAGTTGATATAAAAGGGCAATTTTCCAATATTTGGGCCTAATACAGTTTACAATGGAGTGGGGAAAGGAACTTTATAATAAGAATGATACCAGTTAAAGTGGGTAATTTATAAGCCCAAAAGATTTATTGGCTCTGTTTATAAATGTAAAAGAATTCATAAATGACATCAATTGAGGGTGCAGGCATGCAGCATTATCCAATTTGTTTTTCTAACTCATGAATGACAATAAATGCACGGTGAAGATATAAAACAAGAGAACCTTATGAATAATATATTTACATGGATATAAGTGGAGCACTTTTGGATTTTATTTCAGCTAGTTTCTTTCAGTGTATATTTTACCTATACCAGACTCTAAAGCACCGTCATAACCCTCTCATTTGCACACCCTAAGAACTTTTGGATCTCTATTTCAGCTGGTTTTTTTTCAGTGTATATTTTCCCTCTACCAGACTCTAAAGCACTGTCATAAGCCTCTCACATGCCCACCCTATAGGTATTTGATTGGTTATGCCTCTGTATATTTTCCATTTTGAGTCTCTTTGACACCTAACCAGATTTATAAAACTAGAAATTTAATCACAAGCAAAAAGTTGAGCCTCTCTCATCAACATCTAGGAAAGATAAAAGAGGAAAAAAATGACGGCTTCTAATGGTCGCATCAAGAATTGCATCTCATATGTACCATGGTGTTACTCTCCGCCCTTTCTTTTCTCTTCTATATTTTACTCTTCCAAAATTCTGTTTCTTTTTATATTGAAAGATCTAACACTTTCAACTTTGTGGTGAAGTGGCTAGTTGAATACAATGCAGCACTAGCATCAGTCTGCTTCATGATTCTGCTAGGATTTATCGATGATGTCCTTGATGTACCTTGGAGAGTGTGAGTGTTATTTATATAGGATCTCTTTTTACAGCTGCAATCAAATTCAGTATCATTTGGAAGCTTTATTGTTTCTTCTGCTTTACTTTCAGAATTTCTTCTGTGACAGACAATTAATTACTTCTATGTAATTCTGCGACAGAAAATTAGTGTTGCCAGCTATTGCAGCACTTCCACTGTTGATGGCCTATGCTGGGCATACAGATATCCTTATACCAAAGCCTGTTGTTCCGTATGTTGGATTAGAGATTTTAGAATTAGGTACCTTCCAGAGCAATGTGGCAACATTAGTTATTTTCATTAGAGCATCATTCATCAATTTCTTTTCCTCCTGAAATATGTTGACTTTTTCTTGATAATATTGTATAGAGGAGGTTCCTTGTAATTCTTGACCAAATTTTCTGATGTTACAGTTCCTTTCTAATGTCTTCATATGAACAGGGTGGATCTATAAACTCTATATGTGGCTTTTGGCTATATTTTGCACAAACTCAATTAATATTCATGCTGGCATCAATGGCCTTGAAGTCGGACAGACAGTTGTCATCGCTTGCGCTGTAAGCACAAATTTTTCTTGACACATGCTGATCTGCCATTACATAATCTGACATAATTGACTATAGGTCTTGATACATAATGTCATGCAAATTGGGGGCATCGAAGGACCCTGAATACAAACAAGCACATGCATTCTCTATTTACCTTGTTCAACCTCTGCTAGCCACTTCTTTAGCTTTACTCTCTTACAACTGGTAATCAGTGTTTTCTATCCTCTCCTGGTGATATAAGGATTCTTGCAGCATGCTAATTGTTTATCTCTCATCATCTTCTTATATTAGGTACCCATCTTCTCTTTTTGCCAGCGACACATACACATATTTTGCAGGAATGACACTTGCAGTAGCTGGTATTTTAGGCCATTTTAGGTGAGTTTTTTGTTCTTTCCAGTATGTTGTTGCTTGAAATCATGAGAAACCTTTTACCCCTTAGTTTGGTTTATGAATAGTTAGTTTAACTAGGGGGAGACATATAAATAACTTATTCAAATTTATTACAGAACATATGCTGTAGGAGAACGATTCTACCATTTATGAAAATTACTTGAATTAATTCAGTAATTGTATTGAATTTACTTCGTGATATTTTGAATTACATTACACTTGAAGCATTTCCTTATTAGTTTTACTTATCTTTCCACTGAATTGTAAAGCTCTGTTAATGTGCTATTTGTTTGACATTGTTGGACCCCTGGTTTTCTTAGTCCTGAAATATTGTTGTAAACATTTTTGAATAGGTTCTCCTTGTGAAATTTTTGTAATATGATTGATTTTATCACTTAAATTATGAATTTAATCCTGAGTGCATGGTTAGAGGAAGATACTTCTATTTGCATTCTTTTAATGGTTATCTAAACCCTGAATAACTCATGTGCTTCTGATTTTTTTCCTTCAGTGAGACACTCATGATATTCTTTCTTCCTCAAATCTTGAACTTCTTGCTTTCACTTCCTCAGGTCTCTCTCTCTCTCTCTCACGCACACGAGTCCGCGCTTTTTGATATTCACTAGCACACTTGTTAAGACGCATAAACGAACACCATGTATGTTAAATTAATGCTCATTGCTTACATGCTTTCAGCTGGCTGGAATTATACCTTGTCCACGACACCGCCTGCCTAGGTACATTATTAAATGCTTTTTGCTAAGGTGGATCCTCACGAGGTGGTATAAATGAAGGAAAAGAACGAGTTGCAGTGTCACAGGAAAGTGCTGACTGAAGATTTCTTATCGATAGAATCACATGTTAAACGGCTATATTTGGTTTGGCATAGAAGAATTTAATGCAGTTGAGCGTGTTCAATGCTGTTGAATTTGTAATCTTTTGAACGGTTAAAGATTTTCTGAAAGATGTGCCAATTTTGAAATCAATAGTGAGGGCTCGTGCCGTATTTATAATATTGTAGTTATTGTATTTATTAATATGGTAGATGGCATCCAGTGGCACTACCCCCACACACTCTCCATTAGTGAAAGATGACAATATCAAATTGCAAACACACAATAGAAAAAATCTTAAAACTGTCTGGTACTGGAGCTATTTACTTTTATATTGTTTAAGATTTCCAATGCTCGCAAGGATACTTTAGGGACACCACAATAGGGAGGTCTGCCCTTTGCCTCTCACCGTTATAATTTATCATACAAGCAATAATCTACTTATAGCTAATAGCATACAACATGTGATTTGGCTATAATTGTGCAAATGAAACGGGAATTTTATTAGTTGTTTAGAGCTTGTTTAATACTTATTATTTCTCATTATTCTTTCAAAGTATAATTTTACCTATTATTGATTTTGACATTTGATTTAATAAATGCTTAACTATAACTATATATTTTTAATTTTTTTTACATTTTCAATACACATTCTATCTCTCTTATCATTATAATTTCTCTAAACTTGCACAAATAATGAGAATCAAACAAGCTCTTAAATTGCAATAGCAAGATCTTTTCATGTTTTTCTCTTTGCTTTTCAAGTCAAAGTTGGAAAATAAATAAAAACAGGGAGACTTTGACATGAATATTAATTCCAACAATACGAAAAGATCTCCAAAGATGGACTACCGTATTGTATAAGTAAACTGCAGTTTAGACTTGGATCTCTCTTCGGTTTTTCTCCAATCTCATGGCCATGTAGATGATGAATTACATTACCATCAAGTATAAGCACTTATAAGAGTAAATTCTCTTCAACCTCGTACAATATGTTAAATATTCTATGTTTTATGAATTCATCAACTTATTGCAAACAAATTGATTATATGTGGATGACTATTTGATGGAAATTATAATCTAGAAAAATTGATGAAATTGTAAGTGGATTCAAGTGGTTTTCTTAGGCATGCAAGTGGGGGACCACGTGGATTGCTAGTTGGATCATTTACAACTTGCAAGTTGATATCAAGATTAGTTATTTTAATTATAAAGTTTTAATTTGTAATTGTTATTTTGCCCTTCCTCGCGTCTATAAATAGGGGGCTTCTATACTTCATTTGATCATCAATCAAGAGTGAAAATTTCCTCTATATAGTTTATTCTCTTGCAATTCTCCATATTCTTCAATATTGTCTGGAGATCTTTTAGTTTTATAACACTATGAGGTTTCAATATTTGGAACAGCTTGGTAAAAAAGCTCCTCTTAGCACAAAAAGTCTTTCTTTACATTTATGAATTGCAGCATTCTAAGAGAAGCACGAATTTCAAAAACAAAGAATGCCTCTGAAAACGTGCTAATTGTACTGTCAGTAAGCTAGCTTTCCTAATACAAATTATAATTTTTGTGAAGGATATCACATTTATCAAGTTAGCTCCCTAATCAAATCATTAACGCTTAATTATGTGCAATGATCAAGGAGAGGAGCAAGAACTTGAGATGATGAGAGGTCTAAAAAAGAAGCTTTGGTCAAGACCAAAAAAAACGCTAAACTTAGAAACTGGATAGCTCCATGCCCTGGTGTAAATATATCATACAATACCTCAGTAGAATGCCAGCCATGGACATTTCTTTCTATGTCATCAATACCCATCGAGCCTTACATGCATATAAAAATGTTATGTTGCACAACGAGGCGTTTTCCGTCCTGTCATACAAGTTCAACTACTCATGAACAGTGTTTTACTTTATATTATAGCTTTCAGCATGCACTTACAAAATTCTGAAATGTAAAGTCAGAGTGGGTAAAATGTCACATATTCTCTACAATAATATTAGTGTCCTGGACCCAGCTTTGGCCCATATTAATTTGCTTTTCTACATTGCAAGCACCGATTTAATACACTTAGTTACAGTGTTCTTCAAAAAATACAAAAATTGAAGAAACGCCTAAAAAATGTATCAATGAAAAATGATTCTTAACTAATATGGACAAACATCGACGGCCAGAGTGGTGTGGCAGCTGCAGGCGGAGTTACCATGAACTGTGTCTCAGCCAAATAAAAAGCAGCGCACATATTCCTCCTATTCGAACAGTCAGACGAGCAACAAAAATAAATAATCTACAATCATTTTCTACAAACAAAAAAATCAACCAAAAAAAACTGGGATTTTCTTTTTGTTTGTTTGGGGAGGGGAGAAGAATGAGAAATTCTTTCAAGAACAGAGCCAAATACCTATTAGAACTCAAATAATCGCTTATAAAGGTGACTGAAGATGCTTAGTTTCGAGTGTGGGTCTCCAGAGAAGACCTTTTGTGCTTAGGTTCAACGGCTTTTAGATAAAATCAACAAGGTTTAGGAGAGAATTTAGTGGGGGAAGAAGCTTCCAATTGACTATCCACCGTGAGATTTGATGGAGTTATTGGGCGGAAGAGTTAAGACAAGGATAGAGAAGTCTCCTGGAAGACGACGAGTTCAAAATGAAGCGATTTGGAAACTTTTGCTATTCATAGTAGTCCTGAAACCACATCGTATTAGAGAAAAGAAATGAATAGTAGTTTTTCAATTGGCTCTTTTTTTTTCTTTTTTTTTTTTTTTGGGAACAACAATTGGCTCTTTTAATATGTAGAGATATGCAATCCACTGTATCGTGTATTGCATTTTTTTTTTTCTCCAGTTGAAAACATACTTGAAGATGGACACCAAAAGAAATGCAACGTTAGATGAAGTGATTTTGATCAAGTAGATGCTTGGTGTCGTTATAGCTCAAGATACATGATGTAGCATAGTATCAGTCGCAAATATGATTTGTTGATATGATAATATACTCGTATTAGTAACTGATATTATGTCACATCACTGTATGATGTCAGTACAATATCAAATATTTATTGATAAATTATTTCTAGAAGTCATTCCTCTCATTTTCTATGGAGCCAAGTAGGGGTTTATAAGGAGTCTAACATGTATGAAATTATATTGATAGTTAGCTCCATATTATGGAACTTGTTCAGTTTCATAGAAAAATTGAATAAAACCTCCCCAAAATCGGGAAGAAATGCAAAAATTTGGAGACACCCAATAAGAGAAACACTAAATATACACCAGAGTTTGCTAAGTTGAGTACAAGATTCATGCATGCCTAGAGGAATATAAAGAGATGTCACATTCAGCTATGCATTCACTGAAAAGGATCTCCCTAATTCAAAATTCTTCCAACTGTTCGGCAAACATACTAGCCTCTAAAAGCTGACATTTTTTCAGCAGTCGAGTTTTCTCCCATATACACTACTTTCACCAATATATCCAGTATTGGCTCCATAATTATGATTGTTATGTGAATAATTCCCAACCCAAGGTGTTAGTCCAAAGACCCATCCATGAATTACCCCCAGTTATGCTCCCTTGGATTAACATATGATTAGCAGAGAATAAATTAAAATTGCTTATCATTTTCATATTCTCTTCATAGTCGCCCCTCCGGCTCCCAGCAGGTGAGAATGCTCGGTTCATAATAAAAGAATCGTTGAAAATAACAACTGGTTCATGGTCTTCATCACGATTAGGAATTGCAATAATCGATATCAAGGTTTGATAGCATCTGAGGATCATTCTGTGAATCCCAACCTATTTCATCAATATAAAGATCAGGCAAGATCAGGAAAAGGTATCTTGTTTGTATTTTTACATAAATTAAGACAGAGAATGAGTGGTGTTGAATGAGAGAAGTTTGTACCGTACGTACAGATGGGTCTCAGGATATACGTGGATGTTAATTAGTTTGACTAAATTTAATTTTGAAAAAGTAAAACAAAGTATGAGATTATATATACGCAAACATGAATGGCTAAACCTACTTTTAGCTGAAGTTGAAACATTAACCTTCATGGAGCTGCATCATCATATAATGGAGTCATCATATAAAGAAAGCTAAAAAGTCTAAATTAAATACCCAAAAATTTAATAAATCTCTAAAAGTCCCTGATGAATACAGCCCTAAAATAGATTTAAATAGAGGGAATTAATGGATTTAAATAGAGGGACTTCAAATTTTGTTTGGTTGAGTTACACGCACTGACGGTGAGGGTAAAGAAAGCTACAAATTAGACCATTATTATTGTAGAAATAATCTAATATCGGTCATAATAATCAGATAGTGACGTAGTAATATCAACTATTAATGTGAGTATATCATCAATCCTATAAATCATACTAGTATATGTTATTATACCAGACTATCTGCCTCATATTTTAACAATGCTAAACGTCTGGTGTTAGATCATTTTTAACTATTATTATTTGACTTTGTAAAGCATCTAGTTTTGGAAGTTAGGTTGCTAGTGAAAATAGAAACTTCATTTGAAGGTCGTTTTCCACGGTTTTCTTGTATGGACTACTGATTTTATTTTGCATACCTTAAAAATATCAATTTCCTTTTCCAACTTTTTCACAATGCTAAGGTTTACAGGTAACAATATCAATCACTCCCAATGATTATGAGCAAAATCTCAGTCACGTGTTTCTAAATTGAGTTCACTATGAGATTTTACGTTTACTCTTATAATTTTAACAAGTTTCATATCTTTAAATATAAGACAAAATAGGTTGTTCCACTTATTGTATATTTCATTGCGTTGGGTTTCAATAGAACTTATATTTATGCAAATTTGTATTGTTAAAATGCATATTATAATTGTACTTTCATATACAGTTTCCCTTCAAAAAAATGGCAACTTGCAAGAAAATCCAAAAGGAAACAGGAAATTGTGCAAATGGGGGAGAAATATAGAAATTACTCCTTCCGTCTTAATTATTTGGTCTCATTTTCTTTTTTAAGATGTCCCAAATATATAATCTATTTTCTATATTAAAAAGTCTAATTTGCATTACTTTATAAATCAATGCCAATAATGTCCCTTGACTTTACACCACAAACCGAAGCTTCACCGCCATCATCCAAACCACCCTCCATCTTCTTCCTTTTCCCTCCCTTCCCCTCCATCATGCTAAATTTCGGATTTGGGAAAATCTTCCCCATTACCCTTCACCCAGCCCTGCAATTGTAGCACCAACACCATTGGCACTACAAGAAACTTGGTCTATAGCCACGACAAAGTCGCCGCTATAGGCCTAAATATCGCGGCTATAGGTCAATAGCCGCGACTTTTTCCGACGACCAGATCGTTACTAAAACCCCGTAACCCATAGCCTTATAGCGACAACATTTTCGGCTATTGTGACGACTCGTATTGTGACAACTAGATGTCGCCCCTATAAATTTTAACCATTTTGTCATTAATTTTTTCAAAAAAATTTTACCCGACCCGCCTCCATCTGGGCCGGACCTGACCAGCCACCTTAGCCCAGCTTTATTTATCTTAATAATTGTTTGCATTTTTAATATATATTATATAGCTATTGACAACTATAGGGACGACCACGAAGCCTATAGCAACAATTTTTCTTTGGTAAATACAAGAAATAAAGGCGGGAAATCTTCCCACCATGCTTTAGAGCGGCGACTCTCTTGTCGCCGCTATAAGTGGATCTTGTTGCCGCTGTAGGTAGAACCTAATGTCGCCGCTGTAGGTGCGATGTATAGCGGCAACATCAATTTGTCGCCGCTACAAGGGTAACCCTACTGCGGCGACAACCACAGCCGAAGCTGTAGCGACAAATTTCAGAGTCTTTGAAAATTTTCATCGCAGTAGCAGACATTTCTTGTAGTGTGGAGCCATGATTTCACAATACCACCCATTGCGTTGCCAGGTCGCGGGCCATAAGTGGTGTTGTGACAATCCTTGCATCTCATACCCCCATGAATTTTAAGGGTTATATACTTATATTATTATTATCAAACTTGTAGTCTTGTTCACCCACCAGTGGGTGGGTGAACATTTTTGCTCAAACTTGTGCGCTCGAGATGTTATGTGAATTGGATGTTAGAGTGATGAAGTGAAAGTAAGAAAGTAGGTAGATGACACGTCGCGACATTACATATATGATCCGTTAGTTATGTAGTTAAGAAACCTCCTATAGTTTTATACAAAATCTCTAATTTAGATTGAAATTTATTCAAACTGAATGTACAATGATTCATAAGATTTTCTTTTCATGAAAGGGAAAATATATTTACATTGCACTTTTTTATAAATGCACCATATTTTATTTACATAAATAGTACACGTACTTTATATTTTTTTTCTATTTACACTCGTACGTTTCTATCACATTCTTTTTTATTACTTTTTTATCAAATAATAATATTTTTTGTCTCAAATAATGATTTTCGTTTTATCATGTGACTCCTAAATGAATAAAAAAAAAAGTAATTATATTGCACTTAACTATTTGCCATCTTTTACTTATTTAAAGTGTATACCGAATTTTTAAACAAAATTTTTAGATGACAGTCTTTGTTGAATATAATATCAATTGATAGAAGGTCAAGAACAAAAATGTGATGAAAAAAAGCTAAGAGCGTAAGTACAGAATTAAGAAAACCTAAGGACGTGTAAAACAATTAGAAATGCAGTGTGAATATAAAAAATAGTTCTGTCAGTATAATCTTCCTTATTAAAATAGAAAAAATGATCCCCTTACAGGGGTGGAGCTACAGGGATGCACGGATATGCACGTGCATACCCACTTTTCCGAGAATTTTTTTTTTCAAATTCATTTCTGTGAAGTGTTGGAATTTTCAGACATCCGCCATTGTTGGTGCAGTGGTTTAAACGAAGTAGGAGGACTGGAGGAGAAAGAGAAGAAGTTAATATCACGTATTTCAATAAACTCTTTTCAACATTACTTTATCGACCTAGTTAGAATTTACACTATTCACCACACGTCCTTCTCCACTCTTTCCTTTATCTTTTGTCCTTTATCAACTGAATATGTTTTCCAAAATTTACCTATTATTTTAAAAATTTGAAATACATAAAAATTGAACAGGCACTTTTTTATTAAGAAATTTAATTATTATAAAATATTACTTTGAACAATTGTTTAATTAGGTGTATTAATAATGATATTTTTGGCACTATTAAATATTAATAATGATATAATTTTATGATGTTATAAAAGTACAAAGTGAAGTATGATACAATCGTAGTAATATACCAGAATTTTTTAAATTACCGGTTTGTTGTTTAAAAAATTTCTTCTGCAATATAGGAATTGTTAAAGGGTTTTGATTTTTTTTTTTTGAATCAAAAAATTTAATGATCATTACTAGAATCGTCACGCTTTACATCATGATTCAAAACCGAAACCAACCAAGGTTGTGGATGATAGAGAGTACAAGGATGAATATAATTTCTAGCATGCCTAGCCAAAGTGTGTGCCATGTTAGCTCTTTTACTAAAATTGTTGAACTTTGAAATCTGATGCTCAATGCAACATCTCCTTATAATCTTGGAGAGTAAGTCCAATCTCCGTATTGTTCTCTTCTCTTGCCAACGCATCAACCACACTTTTGGAATCCGTCTCTAGGATAATTTATGCATACCCAAGTTTCAAACTCTGGCTCTGCCACTGTCTCCTTAGCAAGTATTTCCGAGAAACTCATTTATTTTTTTTCAAGCAATTCTAAGAAAATATGGAAAAGTGACATTCTCACACAAAACACATTTATTGAATAAAGATCGCATGACTACTTTTTCATCATCCAATAAAAGTATACCACATATACAACGTCACTTATTCATTTCTTATTTTCATTTGTCTTTTTTACAATGGTTTATGTATTCAATCCCTTCTCTTATAATTCCATTATAATGCTTTGAAAAAGGGAAAAAAAAAAGAAATCTGCTTATTTCTTATGGTTGAAACGAGCTCTCTTTAGGTTTGAGTTTATCATTCTTAATTCTCCATCCTTGTCAAAGACGCATTCGATTAGAGTAAATTGAACGCGGGATCAATAGATTCCAATATCAAATGGCTTAGGTGGGACGTGGGGGTAGTTATGGGCATTTGGATTTCAATTTCGGTTAACAAAGGAACCAAAATAGAACCGAAAATTCAATTTTGGTTTCGGTTATTCATTTCAAAAACAAACAGTTAGGCTTCATTCGGTTTTGGTTAATTTTTGGATTTTTTTTGTTTGGTTTTTATATTCAATAAAGTTATACTTTGCTACATATCAAATGATAACAAATTAATAGAAAATATATACTACCCGAAAAAAAAAAGTTTGAAAGCTGCAAAAAACAACAACAAAGCAAAAAAAAAAAATAGAAGTAATAGCATACTATTAAAAAGTTTACTAAATTTAAAAAAAGGGGGAAAAAAGAGCCTCAAAACTAAAAGTCTAATACAAGTAATTGGTTATCAATTTTAATTCTAAAACCAAAATTGGACGGAAAATTTATTTGGTTTTTGGTATAAGTTTCACTTTAAAAAAAAAAACACTTAATGATTTTTGTTTTTCTCTATTTCGTCTCGATTTGTTCTGGTTAGTCTATCCATCCCTACATGGAAGAGAAAATTTTGATTTTCTTTCTTTCTTTTTCCCCTTTTTTGGGGGGTGGAGATGGGGGTGGGTTATTGTTATTTTTATTTTCTTTTTATTTAATATATATACAAGGGCAAATGTGTCATTTTATTTCCATTTAACTGCCAATATTGGATAGATTCTATCCTGAAGGACCTTTTACACAAATTTCTAAAAGGTTGAGAATCTAGATGTCGAAAAAAAGAGTAAGGATGGATTTGATACATTTTGTAAGGGTTGAGGACCCTTCTTGAAATTTCATCTTGATTTTCCTTTTCCACCACGTTTAAAATTTTCACAATAACCGGATTCATTCTTCATCCAAAAAACTTATTCTCCATTAAAAAAATAATAATAATAACTTTTTATTCTCAACAACGCGTCTTCAGAGGCAACAAAATTCCAATACTCCATAGGTGTCAATATGGCTCGATTTAACTTTTATTTTATTTTATATTAAATATAAATTCTCATCTAGTTAAAATTTCTAACCTTCATCTCAATTCACAATTCACCACTTGATCAGACAAGTATAAGAATGAGAATGAGATGAAGATGATTTTTAATGAGTCAAATCTGACTCTTTATATTACCAATAAAAATCAGTCAAATCATATGCACCCATATGAATTGGTGCATGACAATCTTACTCCTTACACAAATTTGACTCATTAAAAAAAATACACGAACAGGTACATGTTATAAGTTGGACAAGAAGATACACAAATAGTAGTTCATTTTTTGTGGCTGTCAGGAGACAGCGTCTCAAGGGAAGTGAATGTACCTACATGTACTAGCTAGGGGCCATTAAAACAAGTAATAGACAAAATATAAGTCAATTTCAAACGCAAGTTGTCAGAAAATTAATTAAGTCATTAATCACTTCCCTTCTCCAACCATATTATTATCACGTGTTGATTCCTAACGTCGTCCACACAATGGCCATATCTCATGCAACTCACACATAGAAAATGTTTAGGAACTGGACGTTTAGTACCTTTAAGGCACTAAACAATTGATGTGTTATAATATTAGTAATTAACATGATTTGAAGAGCGCTTGGTGATATAATGATATTATATTATGATATTATACTAGTTTTTTTACATGTGTAATGCATGAGAAGAAAAATTTAAAATAATCTAACTCACTATAAGAATTTGAGAAATCAAATGCCCACACACGTGAAAAAGGTAAAGAACTTGATATCATAATATAGTATCATATATTTATTCAACTATATTTATATTTTATTTTAATCTTTTCATATGATATAAATAGCATTGTTTGTGTGCGCCAAGACCCGTGTGGTATAATGATATTTTAGTTATCTATTAAACTCTTGAATAAAGAAAGAGAAATTTATGAATAATCTGATCGAAATCACAAAGGGAATTATCTGGATTGCTAGATTTTTATAAGAATGAATGGAAATTTTTAAAAAAGTGATATAAGATAACTCGAAAATGAAATCATGAAGATAAGATAACTTGAAAATTTTGAAGATAACTCAAGTAGAAATTAAAAAAAAAAGATATAGAAAATATTTACCGCACAGATTACCACATTTGGAAACAAAAAGACAAATTTATCCCTACTTCTAAGAAAATTGGCGGGAAAAGTGCGGTAAAATTATACCACAGACTCCTTTCATTTAATTATTATATATAAATTATATCATTATATGATATTATTACGACATCAGATATCTGGTACTTAAACATTTTTACTATGGTATCCCAATTTTACTTCTTTTCTTTAACATAATTCACAACTCAAACATATCATTTATAGAGTTGTGTTAGAAAAATCTCCTAAATGTTTTGTTATAAAACAACACATCTTATGTGACTTATATGAATAGTCCAGCTATTGAAACAGATAGGGCTCTAAGTTATGAGGGTGATTTGGCAGCATACGATTGGAAGTCTGGCTCTTAACTCGGAGCCCTATATGTTTCTTTAGAAAATTGCCTTATGTGGATGCGTAGCACATGATTTAAAATACACTTAATGTGAATTAATATTAGGCCACATAAGGTGGAAGGTTTTATTATAAAGATTTCGAAAAGTTTTTAAACATTTTCAATCATTTATAGCAAATCTGTTGCTTTGTACTCTCCTTTAGGGAGATAATACTCCATATGGCCCTTTGTTATTGGAGAATTAGGGACTCCCTGATTCCTTAATAACAAAGGGTCATGTGGAAGGGAGAGTACTTCTCTCCATAGAAGGACTGGGTCTTACTGCCATCACAGATGGAAAAACCACTATGCAATTTGAGAGGCTATTCGTGTTTATGAAGGCAAGGTGATAAGAGCTTGAGCTTTATAATTGGAAGGCAAACCAGAGGTTGTTGTAGCTGAAACTATGGCCGGACTTTTGCTGGCTAAAGAACATAGGATGAGCATCTAGTTTGTCAAGACTGATTCTCTCATCACTATTGCATTCAGATTTTACATTTAATCACTATTCCCACTTTTCTGTTTGGTTAACAGGTTGATGAAGGATTGTGGTTTTAGTTCTTACATCCATGTTTCACGTCAAAATAACAGGTTGCATACACCATTGCATCTTCTTCATTTTTAAAGTCCCTCACATGTACTTGGATTGTATGCCTATTTAGCTAAATTCAGTCATCAACCGATACATGATATAAGATGTATTTTCTCCCTTAAAAAAAAAAAAAAGGAACAACAGAATAGAACCAACTTCCTTAATCAATATTTTAAAAAGCTCCCCTAGGTGGCCCTAATGCTTGAAGTTTGAGCTTCAAGTTTTATTACGCATTGATACGCTTAGACGTATCTAGATTCAATACTTAATATTGACATTTTTCCATGTTTTACACTTTTTAAAACTTTGACTTCGCAATAATAAAACTTCCATAAATACATTTTTTGTAAATGAAAATGTTAATTGTACACACACATATATACATATATATATATGTATATATATATTGTTAAATCACGTTTGGAAGTGCATGTCCAATTAAGAAAAAGTTGTATATCACACTAGAATATAAAGTTTTCATTTGACAAAGTTGTGGTGGTAAAAATAAATAACTTCTAGGTTATAAATATATGATGAAATAAAAATAAATGGTGGGTCTAGTGGAAATTGCCAAGTGTGAAAAGTAGTGATTTGGAGAGCCAAGAGCCAAGAATGATATAATATAATAAAAAAAACAATCACAATCAGAATCGAAGTTCGAACGGCTGCCCTCTAATTATATATAAAAGATCTTTGATAATATCAACCACATAGGACGACGACGTTCGATCCACGTGATACGCCATTTCAAACCCCGTCATACATCCTTCATTCTCAAGTGCTCCTTTTTTGTGCTAATAATCATTATTATACCATATTGCTTCGCTTGTACTTTACTACCAATATATTTTATATGCTTTTATCACAATTGTACCTCTAGTCCTCAACCTCTGTTGACTTGTGCAATCAGATCTCAATGACATGAAACGACAATGCGTTTTTATGATATTGTCACTTACCCAAGTGATGACAAGTATCTTCTTCATGAAATTTAACACGCACTAAATTGACATGAAATAAAGTACCACTGGTTTCAATTAACCTTTTTTGATGTAGAATAGATACCGTATAGACTTCAGTCAATTATTGAGGTCAATTAGTTAGGCTTGTAAGACTTGCATTTTTGTAGCCATTGGCCCCATAAAGAACTAGCGGTTGGCCCTAAAATAGTAGTATAAATCCATTATATTAACAAGTTCCACCATGTTTTGTGTTCCTTTTGCATTTTAGTATTTCATTACATGTAGATATTATTCCATTGGTTGCTTTTTGTACTATAGTTTCTACTGTCATCAGAATAACTTACTCTCGATTTCTAAGCTTAGCTCATATGAGGAGTGAAACGTAGCATTATTAAGGAATAGTACTTTTCATCTTGATTAGAGATTTGTCTACCTTCAATCTAACTAGTTGGCATTTTCTTTATTGAATATTGAATAAGTAAATGTTTCCTTGTATTTAATATATTAATCATCTCTTGTATAAGAATGCTAACTGGATTTGAGGTTGATCTCTAATTTAAATAAATAATATTACTCGAGAGGAAAGCTATTTTGTACTTGTATTTACTTTTAAAGATCGGAAGGTAGTTGTTACTCGTACAATAGATCAGGGATCAGTGGCGCAATTTTTCAAATATAATAATTCAAGTACAAAAATCTTCTTATATTAAAGTCCAGTGTACCTCTCCCAGAGTTGTAGATTTTTTGTACTCTGTTCTCTTCCCTCTCTTAAGCAAAACCCACAGTAAAACAAGAAAATAACCCTTCAACCCCTTCATTCTTGAATCTAGAATCAGCTATGGACTGGATTCGAGGTGAACAATTGGGTCATGGGAGTTTTGGGAGGGTGAATTTGGCAATACCCAGAAGCCAAAGTGCTCAAATTCCGCCATTGATGGCCGTGAAGTCTTGTAGAGTTTCCTGTTCTGATTCACTTGTGAACGAGAAATTAATCTTGGATGAGCTCACAGATTGCCCGGAAGTCATTCGCTGTTTCGGAGAAAGTTTTAGTTATGAAAATGGGGAGAAATTGTACAATGTATTGTTAGAGTACGCTGCCGGCGGTGCTTTATCCGATAGGCTGAAAAGTGATCAAGGGCTGCCGGAGTTTGACGTCCGGCGGTACACTAAGGGAATACTCAAAGGGCTGAATTACATTCACAAGATTGGATACGTTCACTGTGATATTAAGCCTCACAACATTCTTTTCGACAAAAATGGCAGAGCAAAAATTGCGGATTTTGGGTTGGCAAGGAGAAAAGGCAATGTCTTGAGCTGCGAATTGAAGGGTACACCTATGTACATGTCACCGGAGATGGTCATCGGCGGTAAGCAGGGGCCGCCGGCAGACATATGGGCACTTGGATGTGTAGTGGCGGAGATGGTAACCAGAACTCCGGTGTGGAAGTGCTCCACTACAGCGGGGTTGCTAATGAGAATTGGCGGTGGCGCCGAGGTGCCCGATGTCCCGGGAAATCTATCCGACGAAGGGAAAGATTTTCTCCGCAAGTGCTTCGATAAAGACCCAAGCACAAGATGGACGGCCGAGATGCTACTAGCTCATCCATTTGTGGGTGATGATCAAGATTTTGATGACACTGTTTAGATTGAAAGATAGGCAGAAAAGTGATCCCTCAGCCTCTCCTAGATGTCCATTTGAATTTCCTGACTGGGTGTCATCACTAACATGTTCAATTACATCTTTACCCTCGTCAGATCCCGACCCCCGGTGGGGCGGGGAGTCGAGTACAATGGCTTCGGCTGCGGAGCGGCTGCAACGGCTGGTGGCTGATCAAAATCCGGACTGGTCTGCATTAGATGATTTTGATTGGATCACAATTAGATGACAATAATTTCAAGTTTTGAAGATTTTTCTCTAATTTTTAAAATGTTCTTCCGGTGTACATAAAAATGAAAAGTAGATACATAAATTATTCAGTGAATACAGTTTAGAGCAATAAAAAGTGACAGTATACTTATGATTCTTGTTGAGAAAATGAGATTTTGCAGTTTGGCTGTGTTAGGCAATTTTGTTAATGGGAGATTTTCTTTAGATTCTTATGCCGATTTGCAATTTTATTGGATCCACTCATCATCATAATCGAAAGAGACGGTTCCAAACTTTGTTTTCGAATTTTAGGCAACTTAAAATTGAGCCAACCAGTGGTTCGAATTGTAGTATAGTGGATATTTACATTTCAAATGAGAGGTCCTGAGTTTTAACCACACTTGCCCATCTCCTAATTTCTCTTCCCTCCCCTGTGTCCCCTTTATATCAAAAAAAATAAAAACTGAGCCGACCAAACTGGTTAGAAAAAATCAGAAATCGAAACATACGGGAACCAATTCGGTTTGTGTTGCTTTGGCTAGGTTTTTTGAATGTGTCCTTTCTCGTCAGGGTGGTTCAGATCCGGTTCGATCATGCCAAGCATCCACCCTAATTGTCACGTAGCCCGGCGAAAATTCAATAAGAAAAATTGGTTTATATGTTTCTACTGATCAAACATTTTCAGTAATGAAATATGTGAAGATGAAACTTCATAATAAGACAGAGGATGACTTTCTTAATGATTTTATCATTAAGAAAATAGATCTAGATTTTATGTTATTTTAGATGAATTTGTTTATTGTTTTGACCCTGCATTGGCCATTGAGTGGCCCGTCTAGTCCCGATTATGGCTGTCGTGCCGAGCATTCACGTGGGTTGCGTGTAAAACCACTATTAGTTCACGGCGCTAGACGTCTGACGTCTTATAAAATTCACTTGAAATACTTGAAATGAACATTAAAATTTGGGTTGTTATATACAAAGAAAGATGTCAATTTTGTTTGAATTACTGATAGCTATTAGCAGGTCAGTAGCAGTGACATAACTAGAAGATGATTGATTACTTTTAGTTGGAACACTAAAAAAAATTTCTTTAATTTTTCAAAAGGTAATTTTCTTTTTCTTGGGGAAACGGGGGTAATCTAGAATCAGAGTGGTAACCCAGTCTCCACCACTAGTCAGCAGGTGATGATCAAAAATAATACTTGTAACTCAATAAGTATGTCTTCATGCCAAGTTGTGCAGATCTTCCATGGTTATTACATAAATAGATGTATCACTTTATCAACTATTGAAGTAGATTTTGTGCTTGTCAACTTACTTGGTCAAGGAAAGTTTTAGAATTTCATTTCAAACAAGAGAGACTTAGTTCCTTGGATATGTTTGAGGACAAAATTCTCAAAAATATTGTTTTGTATAGAAGAAGTTAACACATTGGTGTAAAATATCATCTCATGAAAGAACATTAACACGCCACAAATGTAGAAAGCTTGATGTACTCGACATATTTGTGGTAAGTCATATTAGTTGGTACAAGAAATGCCTTAGAGAGCTAGATATGTCTTTTAACATTTAAGAGAATATTTTGATATTTGAAATGAATATCAGAATTTGAGTCATTGAATAAAAAAAAAAAAGAAAAAGAGATACGTCACATTTGTTCAAATTTACTAATGGTCACTATGCATGTGACTTAGATAATCGAATTGACAGAAGTTGGGGAATTAAACTGTGCAAAAATTTTTCCCCAAAAAAAAAAAAAAAAACTGTTTAAAAATTATAATAATGCTTTGCATGAAAGAAGAAAATATATTGATGTTAATTATAACTTGTTAGGAACAATTAATGTTAGTGATGATACCTAACGACATGTTTATGAAATATAAAGGTCACGTCATTAGTTGTTGTTAAGTAGGGACTCGCTTGTTAATTGGCAATTGGGTTTAAGTATAGAGAAAAGATATCTGTACTTGGGACCTTTACAAAAAGTCTCACAAAAGACCATTAAAATGGCAAAAACACCCTTTTAAGGAATAAATGAAATTTTTTCTGAAGTATGGCAACGAACTTTAAATAAATTTTACAATTTATGGAAAATACACCTTCTATACATCTTTGCACATACTGTATAGTCGTCACTGACCATATAGGTTGGCATAATCAAAAAATAAATTGGTACCAAGAAAGGTACCAACAATCTGTATTTGCCAGAGTTGTATCTAGAGCTCTTAAAGTCATTATCCGACATAAAAAAGATCTAGAACAACAAAGAGAAAAATACACACATGATTTTACTATGCATTACACATTAAAACATCATGGAGAATAAAGAAATTCAAAATACTCAAAAAGAATTTCTTAAAATACAGACTATAGAGTCGCAAGGAAAACTTTTCAGGAGATGTTGTAGTCTCTAAAAAGAAACTTTAAAAAATTCTTGAAAAAGATTTTTCATTAGGACCTGGAGAAGCTTTTAAAAGAGATTTTCTTTCAAAAGTTTTTAAAAGATAAAGAAATATTTATTATGACATATCTTATAAAGAATTTGCTTTATATGTTCAACATGCATATAGTAGAATAAGTATTTGTTTGCTTGGCAAAGAAGACATTAGATAAACAAAACAAAAAATAGATTTTTCAGACAAGAAAAATTTATACTAGGTAATAATTGTAGCTGTTAAAGTTTAGCTTAAAAGTTCACTATTAGCCCCGAAAAATGGCTATAATATACAATCGTATTCAAAATCCTATTGAAGGATGTTTGGGTATAATTCAAAGAAATTGAGCTTGTGGTAAACTTCAACGTATAATACACCCAAAAATTTTCGTATCATTTCATGACACAGATTTTGGTGGTATATTACCATTCGTTCATGATTATTGCAGAAGGGATCTTGTTAAACCTAACAATGTACCTTTTTCTATAAGCTATTTTGTTAGCTATGCTATTCATAATAGTCATAACAGTGCTGTAATATAAGCAGAAAGAAGGATAACTTGTGAATCAGAGTTCATAGATTATCTTGAAATACAAGAAACAGAGTTTGACACTCTTACTCTACCTGACAGGAGTTTAGATTTATGGCCAAAACTGTTAATCAAAACTCAAGGCAGATTACTCCTAAGAGGAGAATCAAGCACAATTCCTTTAAAGAGTAATGATATAAATAAAGAAAATGAGTCTCAACTTACCATAAGTCTAGCAAAACTTCACCATAAAATTGATAAAATGAGTGAACACTTACGATAAGTCAACATTTATTTAATGGCTGAAAAATCACAAAAATCAATGATATTTATGAAGAAGTTAGAGGACTAAAAGAACAAGTCACTCAACTCAGAACAGATCTCAATTCTATGAGATGTGAAATAAGATCTATTACACCAGATCTTAATATTGCTATGGAAAGGATAGCAGCAGTCATCACTACCACTATCAAACAAGAAATAGCAAGTAAGTCGCAGGTTTCGCAGCCCCAAAATACTACAGATGTCACCCTTCCACTAGGAATGAGATATTTCGGACAGTTTGACCAAGGAACGTCAAACAACTTGGGAATGCTTACATGTATATTCAAATACCCTAAATAAAGTTTGTCAGAAGAAAAATCGAGAAAGATTATCAAAATGGTAATTACCTCAGTACATTAAACATTCTTTTATCCTTCAATGATGAAGAATTAGAAAGAATTATATCTTATTGTAAACAACTAACTCTTCTTGAAACACAAGAAGAACAAATCCTTACTCTTGAACAGGATAACCCTGGAAAAGAAGAATCTGAAGAAATAAATTTAGAAGAATCTGAACAAAATGAGATTGAGTTACAATCCCACAAAGGCTCACGGTAGGACAATCCACTGAGATTGTTATCAATGATTCAAAAATCAAAACTGAATCACAAGAAGAACCATCTTACTCAAATGAGATGGAAGGCAAAAGAGTTGTTGGAAATTATACCCCTAGACCAACTAGAGGTATATAGGTAACAAACTCAGAAGAAAATGTTCATTTAAGTTTTATTCCTAAAACTCTAGGATATACATCACAAATTTTAGACATCGATTGTGTTACTGATTTTAGTAAAGCAACCAATGAATGGTTTAACAATCTAGTAATGGCCATGGTTGGTAATGAATGGTTTAACAATCTAGTAATGGCCATGGTTGGTAATTCCCAGCTGATAAAAGAAGAAGTCTCAACTTAGAATTATATCAAGGCAAACGCTAGAGGAAATGTTAGGAATTTCTTAGAAACCGAAACAAATAAACAAATTAATACACTTTGGCTAAAAGCCTCAACTGCAAATGACAATCAACCCAACTTTACTGGATTTATTAACAGTATTATTGAAAAGATTTTTCAGATGTTCACTGGACAGTCTTACACTACATACAAATCACTTCTCACTACTGAGAACATTGAACAAGCTAAAACACAACTTGAATTGATCTAATGTTGTGATTTAGATAAATTTGACCACTACCAATGTAAATACCAAAAATGGTTATTCTTACTTGGTAACCTTGATGAATTTCCAGAATATATTACGAAGTTTTTGGTAAAACTTTTACTGCCACAAAATTCTGAAATATTAAAAATGTTTAATAAAGCTGTAAAGCTTCAAGAAGGAGAAAAACTTTATATTACTGCTAAAGGATCTATATGTTTAACTATCATAATAGTCAAAAACTATATGAAAGAAAACTGCAGAAGTATTTACATACACAGGCAGGTGAAGCAAATGGCACGCAAAAGGCTAAAAACAGGCTTTAGTTATAAACCATTTATGGAAGACATTGCAGGAGTATATGGATGATATCCTACAACTAGAAAACCTAGAAAACAATCTACGAAGAAAAAAAGGTATATCTTTAAAAAATATAAAAAAAACCTTATAAAAGAAAATATTTTTTTAAAGGAAAATATTTCAAAAAGAAAGGGGGAAGAAGAAAACAACTAAAAAACCTTCCAATGAAAAGGCAAAAAACTACCACAGAAAAAAGAAAAATTAAAAATTACAGATGCTGGATTTGCCGCGAATAAGGACACTATGCAAACGAGTACCCAGCTAGAAGGGAAAACGATCAAAGAGTCAATCTCTTTGAAGAATTTGATCAATAGGGATTTTATCCAGTAGAAGATCCCAGTGACCAAGAAAGTCTGTATTACCTTACAGAAGTATTCACCGAAGAAGAATCATCATAAACAGAAGATGAATAGCTTCAAACCTGGCACCAGAACGTACGGTAATAACTAATCCTAATTCAATTTATATTGCTTGTAAATTAAATTTTGATGGTTACCACAAATATACTATTAATGCTTTCGTTGATACAGGAGCAATCATGTGTATAGTATCAAAATGGATTATACCTAAAGAACATTGGGTAAATTTAGATAGAACAATTAGTGTTAAAATTACATATCAATCATTTGCAAAGGTTAATAAAGTTGTCAAAAATGTGGATTTAGAAATAAAGGATTTAAACCATAAGCATTATTATTTCAAAGTTTCATCTATTTACCAAAGCAAAACAGGAACAGATCTTATTCTTAGTAACAATTTCTGTCTACTGTATAAAAGGCTTATGCAGGATATTGAAGAAATCAGCTTTGGCATACGAGGAAAACAAATCTGGATAAAAAAACAGCGCTATGCTATAAGGTTCAATCATCTCCAGAATAAATTTCTTCATATGCATAAAATCAAAGGAGAAGAGAAATCTCTGATTATTAAAGGACAAAATATTGTATCAAATAGAATGGTCAATATTACTTAAGAAGAAGAATAAGGATTTAAGATAAATTCTCTTAGAGAACAAATCTTAAGAACTCTTGAAGAATGATGTTTAGAAAATCTACTTGATCTAATCAAGAGCAGAGGAAAAATGACAGCAAAAATTAAACTCAAAGAAGACTTCAAAGGAAAGTTAAGATCATCTGCAATGAGCTATTCTCCTCAGGATAGACAAGAATTTGCAAAACAAATCAAAGAATTACTGAAAATGAGAGTAATCAAATCTTCTAAATCTAGCATTTCTTCACCAGCCTTAGTGATAAGGAAAGAAGAAGAAAAAAGAAGAGGAAATCCTATGATGGTTGTTGACTACAAAGCAATCAATGCTGCTACCAAAGATGACGCATATACTATCCCAAATATGGCAAGCCTTTTAGTACTCATAAGAGGAAAATATGTACTTTCTTATTTTAATTGTAAATCAGGATTCTGGAAAGTAATACTTGACAAAGAATCTAGACCAATTACCTCCTTTATTGTCTACAAGGACATCACCAGTGGAAAGTTGTTCAATTTGGCTTAAAACAAGCACTTAGAATCTTCCAGAGTTATATGGATAACATTTTCAAGGAACTACGAGAATATTAATGTGTTTACATATATGATATTCTAGTATTTTCAGATAATGAAAATGATCATGAAAAGCATGTATTGCAGGTATTGCAAACTGCAAAACATAGTTCTTTCTAAAAAGAAAGCAGAACTATTCAAAATAAAGATTAAGTATCTAGGATTGAACGTTGCTTATGGCTATAAGGAGCTCCAACCCCATGTACTTAAGCATATCAATGAATTTCTTGATGAAATTCAGGATATCAAACAATTACAAAGATTTCTTGGTTGCCTAACTTATGCTCAATATTTCATTAGCAGGTTAGCAGAGAAAAGAGCACCACTTTAAAAGAAATTAAAGAAGAATGTGCTTTGGAAATGGACTCATACTGACACAGTTTATATCCAGAAATTGAAGAAGAGTTTAACAACTCTACTATCTCTTTATCATCCAACGTCAAGTGACAAGATGATAATTGAAACAGTTGCTTCAGGAGAATTTTGGGGAGCAGTCCTTAAAACTAAACCAGCATATAAGGATAAAGAATATTTATGTTCTTATACTTCAGGAACCTTTCGAGGAGCACAAAGGAACTACCACATAAATGAAAAAGAAATCTTAGTAGTCAAAAATGCTATTAAGAAATTTCGTATTTATATGATTAGCAATAAATTTCTTGTTAGAACTTATAGTTCTACTTGCAAATCTTTTATGAAGACTAATATTTTTGCAGATTATAAATAGAGACGCCTTGTTAGATGGCAAATGTGGTTTAGTCATTACACCTTTGATATTGAAACTATTAAAGGGGAACACAATTATTTAGCAGACTCTTTAACAAGAGAATTATCTGTTGTTGCTTGCAGGTAAAACTTCTGCCGATGGAAGAACTGGATGACAAAATCCATAACTTGGAATTTCAAATCCAAGAAAAAACAATAGAATTATCATTCCTAACTACAAAATTTGATTTTTACAAGCAACAAAGATCTTTCCTAATTTCAAGGGGGGAGGGAGAGGAATCAAAATCCCCAACATCAATTGAAAGTTCTGCAGCAGCATCACCCGGTGAAAATGTTGAACAACAAAACGTCTCAACCCCAGCAGATGGGAAAGAGATGTAAGCTATGGAAAATCCACAAAAACTTGATACTAAGAAGAGTATCATCCTTCAAAATGAGCCTAAAGCCCAAAAGCTGAAGACTCGTGAACAAGAGTTTAGGCCATAACAGCCTAAAGTCAAGTCCGGTCAAATGGATACATTAGACTTATCATCTGTCCAAACACCTAACGAATTTGTCTCTTTTGATCTATCTACAGGTTGCACGAAAGTCTATGTAATCTTTGATGGACCAGATAGCAGATACTACAGAGAATGGAAAACAATAGAGCCTAGAGTTAAGGGACTCCCATTCAAATACAAGTCCTTTAAAACATTTGAAGAAGCCGAAAAAGAATACAATCAATACTGGACAGAAAAAGGCCACCATACAAGCCCAAAACTAGTCCAACACATTACTGATCCATCAATATTCCCATTGTTCCCAACATGATTCAGGCTTAAAAGAGCTTGCGGATCACAAATGATCAGGTCACCAAAGATTTAAAGCATGATTGAATCACATTAAAGGCTGAGAAAGAGCTATGAAAATGTTCTAAAAGCCCCAGCACCAATACCAAGTAGACTAATTAATCTTTAGCCAAAAAAAGAAGAAGTTACGGAAAAAGAAAGTTCAGTAATTAAAGCACCATTCTCCAACTTCATTAGCCTCGAGGCAGAAGTCAACGCAATAAAAGATGCTACATCAAAGTATATTTTTGCAGGAACTTGTGAAGAATATGAAAAATTCATATTCTTTCAGGAAGTAGCACCAGAACTTGTTGCTGAATCATTGAATTACGGATTGATTAAATTCATTTATCCCAGCCAAGGTGCCAGAGAAATCTTGGCATTATGTTCATCACTAGTCAAATCAGTCCTCAAATGGAAGACTAAAGTTCTTAAGGTAGAGGAAAAAACAGTCTTCTTGTCAATAACAATCACTATCCCTTTCTGAAATGAAGATAATATTTTCAAAGGTTATCATTTCATTGAAATTGAGGTAGCAGCACAACACAAAGTCTTAGCAACACCTACTATCAAAGAGCCAATCCAGATTTCAGGAGAAGTTCTACAGGCATGGAGATCAAAATCATTTAGATCCTTCTTGCACAAAATTAGAAGGATTAATGCAAACTTTAAAATTAAGGTAAACCACTCATCAAAATTTATCTTAATGACATCCTCAACCAAGGACCTTCTGGACGAAAAAGATGTGAGAAAGATTGCAATATTTGAAAAGCCATTCTATCTTGATGAATGGAACGGACCAGATTTAGAGAAAGGACAAATATGCAGTTCCATCAAAATTGTGCTTGGCACAAATCATACATGTGGACACTGCAAGCAATGATAATAGATCTGACTCTGAATTAAGTAATGATGTCACAAGCACCACCACTTGGCAAGAGATTATGGTGCCGACACTCTTATTGCTGGACAAAATAATGAAGCACGGACCCTCCATTATGAAAGTTGTTGAAATAGTACAATGTAGGGACCTCTCCATTATATAAAGTAAAAGCCCCTTCTGTTTATAAAAGAGTACTACTCAGATGAAGAAGGCATTCCGAAATCCACTCATCTCTAGATTTCCCTAAGAGATTTCTTATGCTTTTCAAAAAATGAAAGCTTGAAACTTTCCTTGTAGAAATCAAGGGCTACGTCCCAACTATGATGCAAATTAACGGATAAAGAAGTTATAATCTTTATTCCTTCTTCATAAATAAAAATCTATATCCTGTAAAATTTGCTTTTAAAGATCTTTATCCCATCCATGTGTACGGATCAACACTCTGTCCATCGTCTTGGTTTTGTTCCAAGTTCACAAGAGGTCGTGTGAAGGAACTGATTGCCAGTGGACAACAGGACACAGTCATGAGGCACAATCAAGAGATCTATCTAAAGAAGCATAAGCAAGAAGCGCAGTAGACCAACAAGGGAAATATCCCACACAACAAGAAGAATGTATAAAATTATAGTTTCCCAAATTCCAGTTATTTAATATACATCTATGTGGCTTAGCACCTTAGATTTCTACTTTATCAAATTGTTGAGAAAAACTTTAATTATTTTAATACTTATTAATCATGCTCGATAACATGCATATGAACAAAGTAATCTTTAGTTTACTTACAGTAATAGATAGTAGCAACTATCAAATTACAAAGTTATATCTCAGATCTACTGAGCAATTAACTGAACAAGTTTGATTGAGCAACTATGGCAGAAAATTTGCTTAATAATAATCCATTTAGTCTCCAAGACTTGATTGATGAATTAGTTGGTAATAGTTTAGTTAGACAACAGGTTTTAATTAACCAACCTAATCAAGGAAGACTTTTAGAGCAGACTCATTATGACTCTACTCTATTTAATCATACTATCGTGTATATCTTCAACAACTAGATCAAAAGATTGAGGAAACGTTCCAGCTCGTTGAGAACCTTTAGAGAACTCATCTACATGATTGCGTTGCTAAAACAATAGTAAGCCAAAGAGTTACTCAACTTATTAAAGAAGTAAATTATATGATTAGAGCATATAATGATAGAAAATACCATTACCATGTCTATTGACAGTTTTTGGCTCGTGATGAGTGGTGTTGCGAGGTTGTTCCTCTTAATTCAGCCTCTAAATTTCAAAGGGCAGCTCCACAGTAGTATCAGAGCCAAGTTAAAACCCATGAAAGTAATAAAAACCTATGAAACTCACGGAAAAAGCAAACGAAGGGCATAAAGGTAAAGTTACTTATCCCTCGTAGCTCATTTTGTAACTCATTAGGTAGTAGTAGCTTTTCTCGTATGTATAGCGACTGTGGATGAAATTAATCCATTAGTTTGTGTTAACTTTTCAAACAGCCGAATTTGAAATGTCTTATATCTGAGGTTCATGTAATTCATATATCAATGCAAGCAATAAACATAATAAAACATCAAGGGGTGTTTAAAAAGTGTTTGTTTAAAAATATAATAAGATTTTATCAGAATCTGTGGTTGAGATTTGTACCGTAAAGTCATGTCAAATATGTAAATGTGATTGGTTTAACCGAATTCTGTTTTTAAATAGAAACTAGTTGCATACACGTGGAATAGGATAATTAGTCGAAAAAATGCGTAGTAATTTGAAAAACTAAATAATCATAATTTTATTGTGTACTACTCATTCATATACATATGTTACTAATATACATAAACAAAATCCTATTGAAACGTAAAATATTTTCATCTCGCACAAAGCTAATTAAATTGTCATTCATAAAATAATATTGTTAATTAATAAAAATGAGAATGAGGAAATTTTACAAAAATAATTTTATATTGAGTATGTAAACTAAGAAATCATGATAAAGAGAACATACGAAATTTTTACAACTCTAGCTACATCCTCATTCAACAGGATGTAGATGATATTTATTTATCAAAATAAATTCCTTTCCACATTCATTCTCCGCTATATATTCTTAGAAAAATTATTTTTTGCATTTTCTTATACAATGCTATACATTTTCTAAAGAAATCACTATTCAATAAATCTATTCTAAAACATTTAAAGTAAATTGTCTCCTATTACAAAAGACATAAGGAAAATAATATTAAAATAAAAGATAAATTCTATATGGTTTACTATTTACCCCTAACATTAATTTTTAATCACTTTCCTTTAAAAACAATTGAAAGAATTTTTTTATTTTTGTTCTAAATCATTATCTTCAAATATTATTACTATTATATCTTCCCAACTTAAATTTTTACCAATATAAGTCCCCATAAAAATAAATAATAAATTAAGTAATATACTAATCACATAGCCTTAAGTTTTATGACTTGTGGTTTATCGTATTGAATTAAAATAAAAATTTTGAAACTGATATAATTTTGCTTTATTATTTTATCATCAATCTCACGAGTAGTTACTTAATCGAAATGAGAAAAAATCCCAATAATCCAATACTTAAATTTTGTTTTATCTACTGTTAGAATTTTAAGGAAATAAATATCCTTCTCAACTTAAGTTTTTACCAATATAGGTTCTCAAAAAAAAAAAAATAAATAACAAATTAAGTAATATACTAAACATATAGGCCTAAGTTTTATGACATGTGGTTTATTCTATTGAATTAAAGTAAAAATTTTGAAACTAATATAATTTTACTTTATTATTATATCCTCAATCTCACGATTAGGCACTTAATCGAAATGAGAAGAAATCCCAAAATCCAAGACTTAAAATTTATTTATCAACTATTAGAATATTGAAGAAATATTAAATTTTTGAACATAGCATAAAAATTCATAGAATCTTATCTTATATATATTAAAGTAGGATAGTGGTTATACGCAATTTTTACCGCCAAAACCACTATCCTACTTCTATATGCCTCTTTTTTATTTATTATATTGTATTTTAATAATATATATACACATTTCTAACTAATTAAGTTTCAAATAAATCTCTAATGTCTTATCTATATTTTTATTTTATACATATATATAACATATGTAATTATAATATATGTAACAAAAATTATATCTCAGCTTTGGATTTTCGTGTTGAGTGATATTTTTTCAAAAATAAATAAATAAAATAATAACTATATATCTACTCTCCTGCTTATATATGCTTTCAATCGCATACACATTCTTATATTACTTTATAAGTAGGAACCTGTATATAGGTAAAAATTTAAGTTGAGGGAATACAATTGAAATAATATTTAATGATGATGATTTAAAATAAAAATAAAAAATTCTTTCTCTTAGGTCTTTTGTAATCGGAGGGTGTGTACTTTGAGATTTTTTTTAAGAATAGATTTAGTAAATAGTTATTTCTTTGAAGAATGTATAACGCTATATGAGGAGATGCGAAAAACAATTTATCCAAAAATATATAGTAGAAAATGAATGTGGTAAAGAATTCACTTCGATAAATGAATATCATCCACACTCTAAATATTTCTCAGAGTTTTTGCACTACACTTATTGAATAATGATATGGGTGTATGATAATTTTCGAGTTACATGCCTCCGAGGGTATAACTTAGTAATTGAAAGGACTAGAGTGAGGTAATCTCAGCTGAGCTGGGAGTCGTAGAGTGAGAGTTCGATTCCTACCAGTTCAATTCATGCCGATAGGGCTCTTGGGGTTGGGTTCAACCTTTTTTGGTAATTTTAGAGTTACATAAATTTTATATGCTCTATTTTCCATGGTATCTTAGCTTTCATATTTAACGTGAAATTAAATTTATATTAAAAAATTCTCATTATTCTCATTTTTATTCGTTAAAAGTACTATTCTATGAATGACAATTTAAATAGTTCTATGTCAATTGAAAGAATCGTACGTAATAAAATTGTAATAATTATTAGTAACACATGTATATGAGTAAGTAATATACAATAAAATTGTGATTATTTAGTTTTTTAAATTATCAAATATTTTTTAGGCTAATTATTGTTTTTCGTGCAACGCACAGATATATAACTAGTAGATATAATAAGAATTAATAGATAACAAATAGCATATTATATATAAAATAAAAATATATATAAATTTTTATATGTTACTAATAAAATAAAATATAATAATAGCAAAATATAACTAATGGATAAGTATTATTATTATAAAATAAAATAAAACATATATATTAAAATATAATAGTGGCCATATGTAAGTTTTCCCGCCAAAACTATTGTCCTACTTTTATACACTTCTTTTATTTTTTTATTATCATTTATTAATAATAATAATAATCCATTAGTGATACTATCCATTAGTTACATTGCTAATTGCCAATATTTTTATTTTATAATAATATATAAAATTTTGTATCTATTTTTATGTTATATATATATATTTATTTATTAACTAATTCTATTAGTTTTTAGGCCATCTTTAAAGATTTAATATATTTTTTTAAAATCATAATAGTTGGCAAACAAATTTCAAGTCTTGTGTTATTGAAACTTCCTTCTTATTTCGATTTAATACCAATTCGTGAGATTAAGGGTATAACAATAAATTAAAATTAAATCAGTGTCTAAAATTTTACTTTAATTATGATAAATCCATATCATGTAACTTATGACTATATGTTTAAGACATTATTTAAAGTTTTTTTTTTTACAGGAACCTATGTATAGGTAAAAATTTAAGTTGGAGAATACAATAGTAATTATATTTGATGATGATCATCTAGAACAAAAATAAAAAATTCTTTTAATTTTTTTAGTGGGGAAAGTGATTAAAAATTAATGTTAGGCGTAAATCATATAAAATCTATCATTTATTATAATATTATTTCCCTTGAGTCTTTTATAATAGGAGAGACTTTAGATTTTTAAAATAGAGAAAAGTGATTTTATAATTTCTCGAGAAGAATGCAGTAGAGAATGAATGTGGAAAAAAATTCATTCTGACAAATGAATATCATTCATATTCTAAATGTGTTATTAAATTTTTTGTACTGATACTTATTGAGTAACGATGCAGATGTGAGGTAATTATGGAGTTTTATAAATTTTGTATGATCTTTTTTTCATAGTTTTTTGTTTCCATACTCAATATGGAATTAATTTTATATTAAAAAATTCATCGTTTTCATTTTCATTATGCCAAATAAAAACATTGTACGTTTTAATTTGATTCTATTTTTGTATATTAACAACATATGCATATGAGTAAAGAATACACAATAAAATTATAATTATTATGATTATTTAGTTTTTCAAATTACCACACCTTTTTTTGCTAATTATTCAGCTCTGTGCAACGCACGAGTATACAACTAGTAAACATATAAAAGTAGGATACTAGTTTTGACGGGAAAATTTATGTATGACCACTATCTTACTTTGATATATATACATAAATATATATATATATATATATAAGATAAGATTGTTTGTGAATATGTGCAATTTGGCAACATATTATTCTTCAGTTTTTTTCGAAATAAAAATATTTTTGTCTGTTCTATAGTTTTGATGAGACGCGTCTAATTGAACAAACAACCATGCTACATGAAGACAATGGTTAATGGTTGACACAATTTAATTTAAACATATTTTGAGGGTCCTACATATACGATAAAAATGTCTATCATTCAACTCTACTTATTCTCTGATGCATTTTTATGTGAAGGCAAACTACATATATGCTAAATAAGGTTAATGCCACTTCGTAACTACTAAGGAGTGATATGAAGACACCAGATGTTTCATTATCAAGACAACTGAAATGTGTAATCTTATTAACATGGACACAAACCATGTACAAAATTGCAGCGAAAATATCACAGTACATATAGCACTATTAACAAGAATAACGATGAACTTCTTTCTTAGTTCACTAGTTGACTAACAAGAAATTGGAGAATAAAATTGTCAATTAAGACATTTGATTTATTTGAAATTTAAGACTACGTTCTTTTCGTGATTCAATTTTCTATTTTTGAATTTTCAATTAATTTTCAACTTTTTGTTTTGAGTGTTTATATTCAGGTTTTTAAAAATGTGTTTACTTTGTCTTTTGGAAAACTTTTTTAAAAGGCCCAAAACTAAAAAAAACATGTTCTTTTTAACATTTTGAGAATTTATTTGCTTGTTAAGTAAATTAAATTATTTTGTTCTTTCATTAAAAAAATTATTTTTTTCAATGTACCATTACCAAGATTAAAATATGAAAATTTGCTATAATTTATTATAAAGAAAAAGGAAATACAAAATAATAATAAAGTAAATAATAATAAAAAAACAACTTTAGAAGCATAGGATACATGAATAAAATTAGAATAGAGAGAAATTAGAGGAGGAGAGATAAAGGGTTGTAAGATTTGAGGAGAAAGAAATTGAAATTTCCAAAATAAAGCATTTTCCTTGTTTTTAATTAAATACTTATTTTGCTTAAAAATTCTTAAGACGACTTTTTATCATTTTCTGTTTCATCTGTTAAAAAATTTCTTTTTTTCAAAATTTGTTTTTGAAGATATGAAAGCAAACACTTTTTCAATATTTTAAAAAACTGAAAACTAAAAACAAGCTCAAAACAGTAAAGATATTAACCAGAAATGGTGTGTTTGAATGTAGCCAACAGAGAAATTTAACGGTCTCCGACGATAGGGACCAATTTAGCAAAAAAAAAAACATAAAGGTGATGATGCATTTGCCAAAAATTAAAAGTATGGATGATTTATACAATTGAATTGAAAGGAGGGGACGTTTTGTGCCGATTACCCAATTTTGAAATCTATGCATTTTAAGTCTTTGACAAACCCATTACTCTAAATTTAAGCCCGTATTAGAAAGTTTACCTTATCAAGAAAAATAGCATGAACCCGACAAAAAAACAATATCAACTCCGATTCTCACTCACAAAATATTTATGAAAATGTTGTTACCCCAGGCATTGGACATTATGTTCGTATAACCGTCTTATATGGTGGAAATTTGTTTCCAGAAGAAACTAACTTGTTCATGCTTTTGGCATGACCAGCCTCCAATATATACGAGTAGAGAAAATAAATAGATAGAGCTAAACTGGCAACTACACTGATAAACCCTGGAAAAACAACGGGAAGCTATCATAGAAAAAAAGCACTTTTCACTTCATTAAAGCATTTGAAGACGAAAATCTCAAAGAATGGAATCCTTGGCCAAAATTACAAATGCAGTGTCAAAAGCAATCAGGCTTTGCAGGGAACTATGGATGCTTTTGCAGTTACTGATATTGAAAAGGGAGCTCCAAGGAATTGATCCTTACTTTGTTATCTTTTCTACTCCGAATACTCGTGGAAATAATCTACTTTATCATGGATTTGAGTGAATGGAACAAGTCAAATCTAGTCTTCAATATGAGGTGCATTTCTTGTATCATGAAGGTGAAGTTATATCAAATAATGTGACACAAGGAATTATAAGTCTTACATACAATAATAATATGAGTTTACCGTTATATTAGTAGTATAACAAAGTCGATTCAGAGCCGCAGTTATATATTATCAAACAGCCAACATTTTCTTTTTCTTTTTCCTTTTTAATTTTTAACCTTTATGACATTGCATTTTCTCCTGTGCAACTCTTGTAACGGTCCATGAATATGTTAGGAATTCACAGCGTGTTGGATGACAGATGAAAAAGGAAAAAAGAAAAACAGAGCAAAAAAAGGAAAATGAAAAAAAGGAATGGAGAAGCACAAGTTGAACGAAAATGCTGTTGGTCTCAGAAAGTATGAATTAAGGTATTGCAAAAGTCTTGAGGTAATTGTTTTCCTACAAAGGGTTCAGTAAAAGAATGGTTCAAATAAAAAACATTTTAAATGAAGAGAAAGAAGCATAAACTACACCTGTATTCTTTTTTGGCTCTGGTGAATTCACTCAGCCACAGTCAAAAAAAATCTGGTTAAAGTTACTCTGGAGATGTCTGTCTGTCAACAATATCTCCAGCAACTAAATGATTAGTTTAGCCTCAAGGCAAATGAGGGACGGCATTTTCTGTAAAAAGAATGGCAGATGACAGAAATCTTAATGGAATGAATTTACCGATTAGGTGTGCTTCTTGGCACGACCTGCAGAAGGAGCACCATCATCTCTTTTTGCACCAGATGTCTCCGGTTTCCTTGCCCAAGCAGGAGCTCTATCTGGCTCGTATCGATAGTCGTAAAAGAGTTCTTCCCCCGCACATATTCGTTCTTTTGCAAATATACCCACCCTGTGATCTCCAGCAACCATAATAACCTGCCAAAAGAAATCTAAGAGACAATTCTCTAAAGCTTAAAGAGCTCGTCATAACGTAAAACTTCATGTCGACAATAAATTTCCAGACAAAAAATATTCACATTTATATTTTCTCTATACCTCTAGGCCACACCTCCTGAAATAACTTGTCCAAAAAAAACAGGGGATCTTTTTGAAAAATGCTAAGACTGGCCTCAAACTGAATTTGACAGGGATTGGGCAAGACATATATACTTGTAATGGTTACCTTAGCGTAACAGTTGGGATCGGGAGAATGGTTAGCAAACTTCAGCTTATCACCCTTCCGGTAAGCATCAAGCACAAACTGCATGTGAGAGAAACTCGTCATTTATGGGCTGCTTTTCTTTCCCTCTGTTCTCCCCCCCCCCCCCCCTTTTTTTTTGGTTGGGGGTGGCGGTGTGGTGGGGATTGAAAAAGCGATAATTCAAATGAAAACATCCAAAAATTAACAGTCATGCCTGGTCATTTAAGTTGAAGAGAAATGAAGAATTCTCCCGATCATAGATCTTGCCACGCTTGTCCGCTTCACGATGTGATATTAATTCACCAGTATACTCTCCAAGGTATTCATGCTTGCCAACGCTATTCTGAATTATTAGAAGCAATGGTAAGCAGAAACCAGGGTAGGTGATTGTGTCCAAAACAATTCAATTTTTTTCTGAAATTACCTTCAGGAAAGCTCCCCAGCCAGAAACATCTGATCTTCCAAGCAACACCTACAAATCAATATTGACAAGCATTAAATTTGCCATCCATCACTTTCTCTGCAGTAGCTACAAGTGAACCAGGCATAACCAATATTACAAGAAATATTGATTAGCAAAGCTCCTCGATAAAAGACTGGGCGAGCACAACAACAAAAATTTAAGCCATTTTCCAGATAAATTTGCGGACAAGAACATAATTACCCTCTGTTGCTGTTTCAAAAGAAGCTTCATGTTCCTGCATTCATAATTATCACCTCTTTGCGAAGGAACCCCAAGGGTGCCATCACCACAACTGCAATGTCAAATAAAGTGAATATAAACACAGACAAGAACATTGATTTGATACATTCCAATTATTTTTTAGGCGGGGGTGGGAAATCTAAGCATTCTCCAGTCCATTGAGAAGGATCTCCTCTCATAATTATCCTGAATAATTTATACCCTTCAATGTCACATTTTATAAGATCTTAGGAATATATAGTAGAAAACAAATAGATGGGCATGCCAAATGTACACTTTCAAAAACATAAACCATTATTAAGCAGGAGTACAGTAAAAAAAGAATATAATTCAAATCTGCCAACAGTTTGATAGAAGTAGTAACTATTTAGCAGCATTCAGCTACTAAATAATTAAAACTACATAGGTTCAGTCAAACGAAAGAGGTTTTACCACTTCCACTTATTAGTACAAGAAGCCAACAAGTAGAGGTCAAAGAAAGACAATGTTTGATTCTATGAACCTCCTAAGACCAACTTAATGTCTCGTTACAAGATTTATCAGTCAGCATCACAAGTCATCCTATGTTTCTATCATATTTTGTTACCTCCTCCCTCTTTTCATGCGAAATCCTGGTTGGTTACACCAACATCCATAGTCAAATAAACATATTATAATATAATGATAGCATTTTCAGTGGGGCTAAGTTGAAACTGCTTCTACAGAGAAGTAAAGCATAAATTTCTCCCACACACATGATGATACTAGAGGTAGTTTCTTCCTCTGATTACCAAATATAGAGAACCAAACTATGGTGACATCTCACCTGATCCAGCAATTCCTACAAACGTCTGGATCACACTCCCTATCAGCAGCAAAACATGGACACTGACGACTTCGACACTGACTTTTGGCACAGTGACAGCCTCTAAATCTATTTTTGCAACTCTTGGGACATCTGCAAGGAGGAGTGCAGCAGTTAGCATGCGTATTCAGAAGCATAAAAACTAAAAACCACATGGACAGTCAAGCTAGAACACACGACTCCATCCATTGAAATTGAAAAGGTAACCTAAGATATAAAAAGTGGGTATTTGTTTTCCATTATACAATTGTGGAATTACTAATTTATAGAATTATTACTGAAAGAGATTTGTGTGGGTCTCACAGAATTATACAGATGAAAAAATTGAGTACTCTAAGATAGTGTTGGGTCCTGTCTCAAATCTGTGTTTAAAAAATTAACTCAATTTATAAATTTACGACACACAATAAATGGGAAAGCCGACTTGGGACTCTAAACTGCAAATGCCTACTATGAGTAAGGCAATGACTTACCCACAGTATTTCTCGCAGCAGGTACCATTAACAAGACATGGACACTCCTTTCCACAGGCAGATTGACATCCACAAGGGTTGTACTGCCGACAAGGCTGGTCTTTCCTCTCAGAAATGCGCTTCCTGATTGAATGGTAACCTGCAGATTTCCACGTGTACTTTAAACGGCGAACCCTACCTTTCCTACGTAAAAATCTTGATCTTCTCCGTGCAGCATTGCCCTTTCCAAAAGAAAATGAGCACACTATATAAAAACTAATACACAAGGACAAGTGCAGAGAGCAAAGGGACTCAACTCACCACAATTTCAGTACCATCAGCTTTCAAATAGCCATCAGTCAAGGTTGACCCATCGCCAGCTCGAGATAGAAGCTTCTTCTCCGAGTGATGCATGTAATTGAAAACCTCAGAACAAGTCTTCAGACCATTCAGAAGATTCCTCGCGATCAAGCAGCTGCAACACAAAAATGACACATCTTGTTAAGATATTGACTATGGAAGGTACAGAACAGAATTTGGGCAAATACAAGCAGGACAAACCCATTCAGTAAAGTGAAGAAAGGATTTCCAATCTAATATGATATTACCATATAAAGGCAAGAAAATGAAACCGAAAGCCAAATTTTAACTTTGTTTTCAACCGCAACACATCCAGTTTTACTGCCAGTTAAAAATGTAGCAGTCTTCCGAGTCAAGTGCTTAAACAAATAAACCACGAAAACATTGTCTGGTAGACATTTGATTAATTAGGAGATACACTAGCATACTGTTTCTCTGCTGTGGGATAATACTGTAGGCTGATTAGAGGAGAATTTTAGAGAAGCAAGAATCAGATTAACGAGGAGACTGAATTTTAAAATAAAAACGGAATGACGTATAGCAGCAGTACTTTTTCTCTGTATAGGGGAGATAACCTCCCTACAATCAGTGAAGACAGCATTACTCTCGTACAATATAAGGGTCTGCTTGATGGAAATTTTTAGCCCCAAGTAGATCAATTTTTTACTGTTAGCTACTCTAGGCATCTGATTAAATGGCCCCACATTACATCATCAACCTGTGACAAAATTGTGAAGACCATCATATCCCTCACAATTGAACTTGTAAGAGGAACTGTTTACACCTCCTCTTAGCACCTCTTTTGGGCTTTTTCTCTTTCTTTGGGTCAAAAAGTGCAGCTTTTTGGAAAAAGATTCAAATTTTCTGACTTTTTCAAACATTCATAGGAGCCAATATAAATATTGCCAAAATCGATTATGATAAAATCCCCATCCAATGGACGCGAAGAGTTAAAGCAAGGATCAAGCAGATAATAAATAAGAATCATTTCAGTCCCAAAAAACTGTAACTAGACATCAAATACAAGAAAGGATAACATACTAACCTATTCCGGCCAAAAATCTCAAGCCCTTTTTCATAGAGGGCCTTTTCAAATGCGTTCCAACATTTATCATCAGTTACTTCCTGTCTATAGGTACTCTCATCAACAATTTCTTCTTTCTTTGGTGTGTCATCACTACTCATCACAAATGTACCAGGAGCCAAAGATTCTTTCATACTGGACTTTCTAGCACTCGGAGATTTCAATTTCTGAGAACCAATGCCATTATTTTCCGCTCGAGGAGCCTGCGGATTCAATTCTTTAGAACCAAGACTCCCACTTGCAACAGATTCAGAATCAGAATTAGCAATTTTCTTCTGTTTTTTCTTCATTGCAACTAAAACATGTTCTGCTATTCTCTTGCTATTCCTTTTGGTTCCCCCACATTTTCCAGTAGATGTACCGTTAGGCGAAGTGGCAACATCATTAATGATTTTGATTTCAGAGTCACTGCTTTCAGAAAGGTCTTTGGCATTAGAAGATGCACTCTCGCTCTGGCAAGACTTAGACTTCTTGCGAACAGAAGGACCTCTCTGTTTTCTCTTCTGTATCTGTGTGGCAGCAGCATTATTAGATGCAAGGGCAGCTTTTTCTTCTGAAGTAGCCTGCCAAGTAGAGCACATCATAGCATTTCTTTCCAATTAAAGGACCAGTTGCAAAGTGAATGTGCTAAAAAATGCTAGCAAGAATAACAATATAGATCGAGAAGAAAAATGTCTGCTGATATGCGCAAGTTACACGGAAATGCACTTGTAGTGGCCAAAATGGGTCAGAATAATAACACTGGAAAAGGTAAAGGTCTGATATTTTACAGGAAAGGCATGAGGATATGAACATATGGTTGATGATTGTCAGTCTGATAACTGAAGGAGACAGTGCAAAAATGAATACCTGCCGGTGGCAATTAGGGCCACATGGATCTTTTTCGACATCAGAACAGGACCATGATAGTTGCTTCTCAGCCTAATTGAAAAATGTAACATGTTAGGAGCTATCCACTATTCCAAACAGCATTACGTTTAACAACTATACAATGACAGTCAACTTACAGAAAAGATAAGATCCTGGGAACATCCGTGCAGTCTGCAATCAAAAACCTGCCATCATAAATGAAAAAAAATTTAGACCAGGATGGAAGACAAACCTTGAGAGGTCATGCAGCATGCACACCACTAGAGCATGCTCCAGTTCCAACTATAGAATAAATGAAGCAAATATTCTATGCTTACTAGACACCGTCGGCAAAACAGGTTATCAAATGAATCCAGAGCCGCATCTAGATCTTTATCAACATAGGGATTCGCATAGACTTCAATATTTCCGCTTTTGACATCGGATGTGTCATTCCCACTCCTAACAAGATCTTCATATCTTGCCTGTATAAGATGTTCGATGGTGGTTTATCTCTGTAAAGCCAGCAAGAAGCAAATGGGAAACAGCTGGACCAAAGTTCTCACCATGACCAGTTTTTCTTTTCAGATAATGAATAAGAAGCAAGCAAAAATAATGAACAAGATGATCAGATCATAGTCACTTGAAGTTGGAATGCGTACCTTAATTTCACAAGATTTTCTGGATAGACATTGCGCCAACAAATCTAATGCGGTGTCAGATAATCCCACTTCTTTGATAGTCATTCTGACAAATACAGAGTCGTGAGAGCTAAAAAATAGTGATTACCCAATATAAACCGAACGGATAAAGGACAGTTATTTCATCTTCAATTTTCACCATTTGTCAACATCCAAATTAGGGATTGAGCGTAAAATCTTCATTAATGCCAACAGGAGAGTGGTCAATAGATGAAGAGAATGGCCAATATGTTCTTAGTTCCATTCCCCATGTCCTCCATTCTGTTTACCATGCAGCTTCCCAGTTTAGCGCTAATAGAACAGTGTTGAACAAATTCAATGATATCCCTTTATTTGGCAAGTTCTTGACAGACTTCCATATAAGGCCTTCACAACAAAGAACTTTAGCATATTGGCCAAGAAAAGAGTAGAAATTGGCCCTTCTAAGCTGCATCTAGTTATATTGCATGTTTTAGGTGTCGCAATGAATCCAAAGAGAGTGGCAAAAAAGGATTCAATGTAGCAAGAGAAAGAAAAAAATTTGAACATAGAAGCAAGTAACCCAAGGATTAAAGAGAATAATGATGATCCTGAACACAAGGATTCAAACAGTATTTCAACGAAAATGCATCTTTATGCATACAGGAAAAAAATAACAAAATAAAGAATGGAATGTGCGTCTTGGGAGAAGAAAAGTGACACAGTGTTCAATGCCTACATCAGATGTACTAACCGTAGAATATAATCTTCAAATTCGGCGAACTCTTTCTTCTCTTCGTCATCATCAATTGCTTCTTCTTCGCTATCACTACAGATTAGAGCCTCGCCACCATTTTGGTCATAATATATTCTCCTTCTTCCAACTACAGACTGATCCTCCGTCATTCTTTGATTTCTATATCAAGAAATATAGAATGTTAAACAAACAAAGGAATACCATACACAGGAACATATACAGGCCAGGAGAATCAGTAAACTCAATACTGAACACAGTTGTTTGCAAAGTATTTCAGAAGTAGCAATATTTAACACTTAAAAGCAAAGGGGTAGCGTAATAATATTTAACACTTAAAAGCAAAGGGCTAACTGGACTATGACTGCAAAACTATTAGAAAATTGATTTTATATCTGCACACATTATTAACAGTTAGACCATATAGTTTATTAAAAGAGTCTTGCATGTAGACAGTAAGGAGATCAACATAAAGTATCCTTAAAATCTTTAGATGACCCAAAAAGCACCATCCAATTCATTTTGAAACCTAGCTAGAAAAATCAAAGCAAAAATGTGAAAAAATTATTCAGACCCTTGGATACACTGAACTCAACATTGCACTCATAAGATCAAGGTGGCATTTTCTGGGGTATAGGATTCATGGTCATGTTCACTAGTGCAATCCCATCTACCAGTATATTTTGACATGTGTCGTTTATTTGGGCATGCATCTTCTAGTCATTTAGATCTACAGGCATCTTCTAGTCATTTAGATCTACACGCATTAGTAATTACAACAGCCTTATAGAATCTATAAACATTCCAAATATTGAAATAGCAATACATCCTCAAATATTGTCACGTCTATGACAAATACATTTTACTCTTCAAGAATACTCATCTTCTAGTTGCCACATAAACACATGCATGCATTAAACATATTCGTATTAGTGTCTTAATACTGACCTAGTCTCCTCAACAGGAATTACATTCTTGGAAAATAAGAATGGGAAATTAATTGAAACAGTAGCTAAATATCCTTTACCTTAATGCTTCACATCATAGAATAAGGAATGACAAGATAAAAGTCCAGGTTACAAGGTTTTTTATGTTCATTAAAATTAATTATAATTTGATATCTAACAACCGTTAAAAGTTAGCATCACCAAAGTGTAAGAGCAAAGAAGTTGCAAAAGCAAAGGTCTATTCTTGATTTCCTATGCAGATCATCATAGGATATATCAAATTTAAGCACATAAAAACTACTTCAGTACACAACAAACTCAAAGTGCTTAATCTAATGCTGTTGGGTATAAGAGATCCCAAGAAGAAATGTAATTCTATGACGGGTTCCTATTATATAGAAAAAATCGAGGGGGATGTGTGGGATAGTCATGTCGAAAAATATCTTGAACAATGGCAATGTGGTTGAAGAGCCTAAAAGTGTAGCTGAATACTGAGGCCCTTTTACGAGGCAAGGAGTAAGCCTAACCAGAAAAATCTTTAAAAAAAAGTTAGATAATTAAAATGCAGAATGGACTGGTAATTTATCAGAAACAATCTTTAAAATTCATAAGATAAAAAGGGAAAACAATAGAAAGTAACAAAAAGGAGGATAAAAAGATATTAGTTTAATTAGTGGAGTGGGGGGCCATTTTCTCGTGTGTTTGAGAAACAAAATTTTTATATTTGTTGTCTCCAATGTGTGAATCCTAGAATGAGTTACCCAAATATTTTATGTTCTGTGCATGTACAGCTAAAACTAAAGTGAACAAAATTTGAAGCAATCGAAACACATGCCTGACAAGCCTTGAGGAAGAGCAGTAAGGCAAATGCCTCCCTCAACTGAAGTGTACACCTCCCAAAAAAAAAAAAGGGCCTCATAAGCAGTACTTCAAGGCATTTCTTGCTCACCTCACTATGAGGCTGGCCTTGAGCAGGGAATCAATTAGATTTTCAAACCGTGATTTCCAATGACAACCAAGATGTAATTTGACAAAACTACAGACCAAAACCACTTATTAGGATTTAGAGGTGCAAAATCTACAATAATAGAATTCAAAGTGGATGAATCCCATAATTAACAAAGTGAAGAAACAAAGTTTACAAGCTTTTGAAGGAAAAATGGTACTGCAATGTAAGTCAAATTTTCTTTTTTTTTTTTTTCGGAGAGAAAAGCCTAAAAGCTAAAGAAGATCAACAAAAAATTAAATATAGTGAATTAAATTGTGTACAAACAAACACCCTCAAGTTTAAAAGCTAAAGAAGATCAATAGAATAGTTAATATAGTGAATTAAGTTGTGTGCAAATAAACAATACCCCCTTCTTAGATAAAAAATATTAATATCCTAATTCCCAGACAACTAAAAATGAAATTAATCCCGTAAAAGAAAGAGAACTACTCACTCATAATAGAACCAGAATACCCATTTAAAAAAAGTACATCAACTAAGTGAAAATCTTTCTTCAATTAGGACTAATATATTGTACTAACATCACTATCCTACTTGAAAAACTAATGTAGTTTTGCAGAAGATACAAAAACTAATTAGGAGGAAAATAGTCCACAATTTGTACCATATTAATATTAACAATGAATAAATGTTAATTTCTTAACATACTCGATCAACACGGTTAGACTATATCGTTGGATTGTTTAACGTCAACTTTTCTCCAACTTGCTTGTTTGATTTTCCACATGGACACTTGCAAGGCAACATTTCTTAAGAAAGCCGGCATGATTCAATTTCTCATTCTCCGGGCAGCTCTAGGTAGTCGCAACTAGTTTTATATTCAATTCCTCGTACTCCCCATTCTTCTATTACAAATGAGATGATGCCTTCTTTAATATAAAAAATTTTGTGCAGGAACCAGATCCATTTTATTATTAGTATGTCCATCAAGCTTGTGCAATTCATTAACAGTAGGATTGCAAAGAAGGTCAAAAAACATACATTCTCAATTTTGTGATTAAGAAGTTTGTGAAAATCATGTAAGGAACGGAACACAATCAGCATATCTACCACTTCTGTAATTGAGTTTATTTATTGTTTTAGATAGAATCGTTCTTATGTAGTTGTAGTGTAAGTGCATAGAGGCATTCTATCTCAATGATAAATAAGGAAGACAATCAGATTTTTCTTCTCCAAAATGCCTGTTTCTATACTGCCCAGATGATACTGGAGCTTTCTGCAAACCCTGCCAAATCAATACCTAAATGGCACTAGTTCACCACTGTCAACCTTTACTTGGGTTGGCATCACCATTTCACTTCCAAAGGGAATCTTGTTAGAAGTTGGAACTATTCGTAAAAGTCGCCAAGTTGCATCCTCCAGCTACAAACATAGGCAGTTTTTCATCTTTCTTGTCGGCAGAATAGACTGTAGAAGATAGCTGTATTATATGGTTTGTGTTTTCCATTAAGGCGGGTGTATGAAATTAATTCTTTTAGAATCAATTCTCTTTCCAATTCATTATCAACCACACATTCTTTAAAGAATAATTTTTCACATTTCCTCATACTGACTTTCAACCACATATTCTCCCGGAAAAAAAGTTCACTTTTCTCAAAATCAGATTCTCAAGAACTCAATTACACACACCATAAGTAGGATTTCATATTTGAGTGTTTGTTCCTGCTCCTAATTTTGCTTACCTTGAGGCAAAACTAGGCTTTCCATTTGTGTGGCTTCATTATTGGTGAACTGCACCCCGATTATGGATTCATCCTACTTCCAAATTGCAGTATTCATTCATTATTCCCGTCCTTTTCTTATTTAATGTTACAATAACAGCTTGTGTCCTTCTATAAGACAAAAGTGAAAAATTAGATTGTAGTAATGCAAAAGCTAGTATCTGAATAGCTCTAGTGAACTTGAAGTCTGGCATGTCAGTCATCCGTCAATATTCTTGTGATTGTCAAATAAAAGCTGAGACATTCCAGAGTATGCTGGTTAATCAGAATTGCCAATTTTCATTATAAACGACTTAAAAAAATTTTGCACTAGAGTGTTTGAATCTCATTATTTGAGCTGAATTATGAGAAAATTATAATTTCTCAATTGCACCCATGCATTTCAAACCTCTTTTAATCTCCACAGCTCATTCTATTTCTCTCTTCATTACAATTTAGCCAAAAGTTTCCTTGAATAATGAGAATCAAAAAAACACTATAAGATCAATCAACTTCTTCTACCCTATCCACCAATAACTCGATTATATGGATTCTACTATATGACTAGTTACAATTTAGCCATAAGTTTCCTTGAATAATGAGAATAAAAAAAACACTATAAGATCAATCAACTTCTTCTACCCTATCCACCAATAACTCGATTATATGGATTCTACTATATGACTAGTTACAATCATTTTCAGCATATGATCCTTTCTGGGGTAACTTGAGAAATGAGAATAAAAACTGCAAATGGTTCATTTGCCTCGGTAGCTAGAGAAGATGTAATTTGTATCTCTAAATCCTAGTGCACATCCTACCTCTATCTCTATGCTCAATCTATGTTAGTCTTTTTATTTATTAAAAAAATAAATAAATAAACAAATAATCTTATTTTGGAATTTTAGGACCTGTCTTACAAAAACATAATCAACGGTAATTGAGAATCAAATGTTCGATACTACTTCAGGAGAGAAAGCAATTTCCGCATGAACACTATCTTATGCCAGGTTAGTGATGATAAACTAATGTTCTGACACCATATGTTAGACACTCAAAATAGCAAAACATGCAAAAAATGTCACCCCGTTTATTGAAAAATAAAAAAAGCCATCTTGCACCTCTCTTTTCCTCACCATTACATCATATTTAAGCCCCCACTAGCATTCTATTTCTATTTGTAATATAAATTCATCAAACCCATCAAACTCACATAATTCATAAGACTTAGAAATACTACAAAAATTTCCACTAATTTCCAATCATTCTATTTCCATTCTATTTCAAAATGCAAGGTTAACTGGTAAATCAATATTCTCTTATGCATAGTAATATGTGGGAGCCTAGTAGAAGTGAGAAACATAAACTGGGACAATGTGGTTTATCACTTCTATTGATGATCACACTTGAGTATGCTAAAGTATACCTTTTAAAGAACAATATTGAAGTAGAAACCACTAACAAAAACTTTCATACCGTGATAGAGAATCAATTTTAAACGAAAATTCAAAATTTAAGAACCAACAACTGAAGAACATACTTGAGTAAAATTACTGCCACTTTCTTGTCCAAAATGCCAATTATACATTAGTCTTTATACAAAATTACTAATAGCCCCCAACAAGATGGACTTGCAAAGAAAAATAAGAAGTGTCTCTTTTTGGAGTCTGACACAAATGTTCCTTTATCCCTTCAGAGAGAAACACTCAGGTCTGCGCTATACCTGATCAATATATTGCCTTAACAAGATCTCCCCTTCAATGTCTCTCTACAACATATGGTCCAATATAATTGATCGCATCTCAACCTCCAACCTCACAATGTTTCCACATGCATATATTTTATTCACATTAATAGTTGTAATAGGAGCAAGTTGGATCCTCAAGCCAATACTATCAGGTAGTCTTCACACCCACCCACCCCCCAACAAACCAAACCGAAGTGAGTGAGGCCTTAGGCTTAGCCGTTTGGTTAAGGCGCAAGGGCTCATACATTGAGACCTAGAGGTCTCAAGTTCAATTCCCCTTACGAGGGGTTTTTCTACATTTAATTGTAGTTTGCAGTCCCTTGTATTGGGGGTTTGTATTGTTGATTTATTTGTGTTATGCTTAAGTAAAACATATCTCTATGTGCACTTGTACTGCTACAATGGAATTTGTAACTGTACTATCAAAAAAAAAAAAAAGGAAAAAAGAAAGAAAAAGAAACTGAAATGGTTTTGCTTACTTTGGTCTAGAAAAATTATAAACCGCTTCCAAATGTTTGGTTTAAGTCTCATTGTCAAAACCACAGCTCCAGAGGGCCAACTCACCAAAATTAGAAATTTTGAAGCTTAAAGAACAAAAAATAAAATGATATCAAATTAACAACTCTATATTATGTAAGTTTTACTTCTGCAATACATAATTTCTTTATATTGTAGAGTTTTCATCTCAAAAATTCTTTACTCATTCCTAAATCTTGTTTGTACATGTTATCTACCCAATTACTTGGCCATTTATAGCCCATCAAGAATTGTTAAATTTAATTAGTTTTAACCATTGTTAATAGCTTAAGAAAACTAATTATCTCTCTTATTTCTCTTATTTTTTCAGATGAAAGTAGATTTTTGTCCTTAGGTAGACTATTGTATTAAAGGATGTAATGTTGTGTGATGGACATCATCTCATCGAAGAATCATTGTGGATATGTCATTAAAAGTGTCTTAAAGGCAAATATCTAGCCTTCTACCATCGCACTACTGTCTCATTGAAGCAATCCACTCCAATTCAAGTTAAAGTCTGTAAAATTTAACTTGTCTTAATATATCCAACTTTATTTCTAAACTTTAGACAAAGGTCCATAATTTTTCCAACATGCATACCACTGCAACTGCTGCAGCTATTACCAAGGGACAACATCTTGCTTTAATTAATACCTAATACCAATTCAGGGGCAACAGGAGTTAAACTTTGTAAAATATGAGAAAATCCTAGAAACAAATAATCCTAGCCCTCTTCATACAAAGGCATTAGTAATCTCCTAATCCTAGTAAGCTAAAAAAGAAATTAATCTCCTAGAGTGTAGAAATAAGTCTCTTGAAATGAAAAGAAAACTAATAAGCACTCATAAGAGCATCTTTAATGCAATTGTCCATTGTGAATATCAAAGGGAAGAGAGAGACAGAGATAATAATTTGAAAATGAATGGAAAAGGTCTGGAAAAGAGGCAGGAAAAATGAAAAAGAGGATAGAAATAGAAAGAAATTCAAAAATATTAATAAAATAGTAGTGGGGAACGTGGAGATTGTTGTCTAGATGTAGACATGGTGTTGGAAATGATGATGAAAAAGTGATGCAAAAATCATATAAAAAGGGTAGAATAAATAAAAGAAAAGTGGTTTAAAAAAAGTGTAAAATAAAAGAAAATAAAAAAAGTATGGGACCCATGGAGAAAAATGTGTTACTATCTCTTCACTAGACAATGTCTAGAATATTAAGCATTGAAGATGCTTTAAGGGAACAAAAATCCTATCAAAGTAATAAGATAAATAATAGCCTCTTTATAACTAAATGGAAATAACTCTTACATAAGGCTTATTAGTATTGTCCTACACCGAATACAAGATCAAACGAAATATAATTTGGTTGTAAAAAGTCTTCAAATGTGAACTACTACTACCTCATTACATAAATAATGTTTCATTGTTAGGAACTCCATTTTTTACATATAACTATTTTAAGCATTGCCAGATTAATAATAAAAAAATAGAGCATTTACTTCTGTTAGCATTACCATTAACTACTGTTATTATTCAGTATATCTTCAGTTATCTAAATAAAATATTCAGATACCAGTATACTAAACTAACAAAGTAAGAAATGTGCAAAGTTTGTGATGCTGGTCAATGCCTTGACATCGATATAAAAACCTCTACAAACTCAGGCTACTAATAGTACTAGTTAATAAGAACATAGTGCCTCTGCAAAGTCCACATAAAGGCTGGATCATCAAGAAGGATGAAAAGAAATGCTTCAAATGCTGCAATGAGGAAATTTGAAAGACCTAGTAAAGCTTTTTGATAAACAAAATTAACAAAAGGGAAGGGGGAACTTTCAGTTGGACAAGTATAAATAAAGATCTAACTACATTTATAACATGTCCGTAGCAATCTTGACGCACCTATCCAAAAAAATCCAGGTTGTATATGGTGGCAATTTTTTCACTTCCGGAAGTGTAATAGGCCGAACAGCATTCTTAACTGCAATACTAGATCCCAAAAGAATTGCCGAAGAGCCATATCCATCTTCTTGAGAGCTACAGCTTTCGTTATCCACATTGCTGGTACCAATACCATTATGCATATCAATTGCATCCTTCTGCCTCTTAGCCAGTAAATCTATACTTTTATTTGCACTATTAATCTTAAGATTTCTTCTCTCCATAGATAGTTTATAAAGAGTTTTTGTAACATCAGCCACTTTCTGTGCATTTTCTTCCATGTGCTTCTGGACAAAGTGGAAAACAAGTTGAGTTCATTTAAAAATCATGAAAAGACAGTGAAGAACATAAGTTTCAAAAAAGGTACCTTTATGCTGGCGCAGCGATCCAAAGCAACTTGTTTCTTCAAAGACTCGATAACTGCTAGTATTTCTTGGGCTGACAGGAGACTTTTTTGACACCCATTAGTCTGTCCAAGAGGACCCAAATCCAACGAAATGTTAAAAAGAATAACTTTTTCTTACATAAATCAATTAAAATTGATTTTAAATTATTAACAAGAGGGAAAAACTCACATCAACATAAATATCCAAGTGGCAACAAGCGCAATAATGAATAAAACCAAATATAAAGGATTAGCATCCAAATTGCATTTAACTATTCAATCCATGGACATGGCTTTTCTAGAAACAGGTAAGGTCATTAATTCATATTTATGCCAATTCATGACTTAAAAATATTCATTCAAACTTCAAGGCTGGAACATCAGTTAGTTTAATTTATTTATTACACAACATAATTTCATTTCCATTCTTATCTGTAAGGTAAATTTTTCATTATATTTTATCTCCAACTCTGTTGGAAACTTATCAAGAATGGTTGAAAAAAAGTGAAAATTAATAGCACAATATCATGATTACTATTCTCCATAAAGTATCTGGCATGTCTGTGGTCTCATACTCAACCAAGAGAACCTTTTTTTTTTAAACTCTCAAATTCTCCTTAAAATATCGGATTATGTCCCCCCAAAACAGCCATAAATATACTAATTTATCAAATTCAAAGAACGGGAAAACCCTTAACATTAAAAATCAAGGTCCTAAAACTAGAAAATTGTCACCAAAGAAGTTACGTAAAATAATTTACATAAACCGAAACCAGATACCGAAACTGCAGCAAAGTTAAGTACAATGTACCTTCCTATTCAACCTCCAATCCTCTAAATAAGCGTATCAAATACAAAGGACTATTGAAAAATTGAATCTTCCGATTTATTTAACATTGAACATATAAAAAAAAAATTATAGGAAGTTCAGACAACAGTAACGGTTGAAATGCACACAAGAAAATCGGAAAGGGTACCGGAGGATCCGATCCAGAGGCGGAGGGGGAAGCTTTTGACGCCGACATTGCCGGAGGAGGAGTTGGTCGAGCCCAACCCGGCAATGGAGCTCCGACTATAGATCCGACAGGTGCAAAGCCAGTCAGTCCGTATCGGAGAAATTTCGGATTTGGCGGGTTGGCAACGAATTGAAATTTTTAGAACCCTAGATTGAAGATGGTGATTTGGGGGGCCTAGAGCACTTTTATATTTCTGTTCATCCTAATCATGTACTTTGATGACTTTTCAGTTTTTTCATTTCATCTGACAAATATTTGGATTACAGTAATCATGACTACGGCTGGCCCGCAATCCTTCTTGGGCCGGGTCAGTTTTTTCTTCCCAACCGTTGCGGAAGTTTCATATCTACCTTGGATCTTATATACAGTTCTTAAACATAGGGGTCCCCTTTCAAAACTTAAACGTGTACATAACGTACATAAAATATATATAACATATATCTATATATATTACGTAGAGTAAGAAGTTTTGTTATAAGATTTTTGAGAGATTTTTAAAAATTTTCCATATCTATAAATTTCAAAAATAGTGAATAACATATCATGTTGCACAAGTAACAATGTGTGTTAGTTTTTAATTTTTTAATATTTTTATCATTTTTTCATTGTTAGTAAATATTTTTTAATACCTCACACTCCACTCCCCAACCCTGACCCACAACCGGCCATATGTTGACCGGTCCATAATTTTTAAGATGACGAAAATGATTAAGGCCTTGTTTGATCCTCTTTAAATTTACTTTTTATAAATTCACCTATCATGATTTGACTGTTGATTTGACAACTACTTAATAATCACCATATATATCAAATTTCAATTAAATCTCTACTACTCATTCCGATCTCTTTATAAATTTACTTTATAAATTAAAAATTTAAAGAGCTTCAAACAAGCCCTTAATATTAATATTTTATTTATAAATTCATGCATCTTCCTTATTTGGACATCACAATCTATTTATAATACACTAATTAATTACAGGAATTCTTATATAGCTAGAACGGCCCTAACAAATTGCGAATACTAATTCGTTAAGAATTAAGCGAATTGAAGATATAGTAGTTCATCAGATCTAGTATTGGATTATACATAGATGGTCGTTGGAGTCGGCGGAATCAAGAATCGAAGATTGCATTAATCAAGTGATACCATAGATTATTACTAAATTTTCACTGGTGTGTTGCCGAGGAAGACAATCTATCAAATTATCTATATAAAAAATAATAGGAAGTTTCAATTAAAAAATTATGATACACAATAGGGAATAATTAATTTTTCAATATTAGCATTATCGGCATGTTACGGTAAATATAATTTATAGCATGTGATTGATTGATTTTTAGAAATAATGCCAAAAAATATCTTAATTCCTATATATTGCAGCATGAAATAGTGACGGCGTAATATGAAATGATTGTTAGGAACTCACGTATGGGTTGTTGAATGACGTGGAGTACCATATTAAGTTACATTTAGAGTACTGGATATTTTCTCAATTAGTCTTACGACTAGTAGCTTTGAATTTAATATCAAGCACCTCAAGGCTAATTAGTTTTAAATTAATATATGGAGCTTGTCTTCTCAATTCATTAATAGCGATCACAAACTCACATTTAGGGAGAGTGAACCTCACTTCTTGGAATAGTTAAATGAGGAACTTATTTTGTCATAGATATATATGTCTATATATATATATATATATATATATGTAAATCAAAGTTGGTTTCTCTTGATCCTTGTGGTCTTGCTTGTCTAAGAAGATACATAGAATGAAGCTTACTAAATATTTCAAAATTTGTTTCAACTTAAACAACTAAAGACGCAATTTCCAAAAAAAAAAGGTAAGAAAAAGGGAACAAAAAAACAACTATAGACGCAGAAAACCTACTTGCAAATTCTCTGTTTTTAATCATCCTTTTTTTTGAAAGAGGATTTCATTAAAGGCAAATGGATATCCACAATGGCGATATCATCCCAGAACAAAAGAGGTATAATGAAATAGAAGCAAACTACCTATAAACCTAAAACATGCATCAAAGTAAAAATTACAAAATAATAACAACAACAATAATAATAGTACGAAAAAGAGAGAGACCAACCTCAATATCCAATAGAAAAACCAAGCTGAGGGCTGAGGCAGGTACCTTCCTCCATCAAGAACCAACATCAAGAATCTCATACCTATCGAAGTTCCTCACAAAGAAACCATGCACTTGAATATCCTTATATGCTTCTTTTAAGATGCCTTAAACATCCTTAATCATCCTTATCTGATGGTTCTAAGATGCGTTAAATAATTAGCTGTTGTGAATAATGCAACCTATTGACTTTTAAATAACTTTGAAAGACATTAAACAATACAAAAACCATTAGACCAAACAAAGTCAAACTTAGCAATCTATACACACCGAAAATTAAAAAAAAAAGAAAAAAAGAAAATTGATGTCTGAAAATTACTGATTTACCAAAGAGATCAATTAAATCACCTCCTCCACTTAGTATGTTGGCAAAAGAATGGAGATTATAAATGTGTGTAGGTAACACATGAAACAATAGTAGATCACGTACAAGAACTTTTATTGTATCCTCGAAGTAAAGCCTACACTACAAAAAGCTTCCAATGTACATTGTACCATTGGATACAAACCATGTTCGTGTATTTTTCTATTGAAATCATGGACTAATAGCTATTTTATGGTTGCTTGAATTCTGATGCCTATTAAAAATTCAATGAACTATTTAAGTTAGCAATCATGGGTCGTCAAGAAATGTCTCTCAAAATAAAAAAAATACACGGAGTGCGTTTCATACGAAAAGATGGAAAAGAAAATATTTTCTAACTTCTAAGGAAAACATTTTACCTAGAGAGGAAGTGTGAATTGATTTCTAAAGAAAACTCTGCTTAATAGGATTGTAACATGAAATTTAAATTTCATTTCCACTTGTGAATCAAACACGCAAAAGTCAAAATTTAGATGGAAAATTGACATTTTCCATGGAAAATTTATGCAATCAAACACACTCTCATGGAAAATTGATACGAAAAGATGGAAAAGAAAATATTTTTCAACTTTTATGGAAAACATTTTACTTATGGGAAAGGTAGGAATTTATTTCTATAGATAATGGAAAAACTTATGATTAATAAGATTGTGCCAATAGAATTTAAATTCCATTTCTGCTTGCGAATCAAACACATAAAAGTTGGAATTTAGGTGGAAACTTGACATTTTTCATGGAAAATATATGCAATAAAACACATCCTAATAGCAAAGGGAAGAATACGAAAACCTACAATTCAAACTCTACCAAACATAAGAATAATTAGATCTGCAGAATAGTTGACAACAGTGAATTAATATGAAAAGGAGAACATATTACTCTAATTTACAATTTACTCTAATTTAAACGGCCTCAAGAAGGATAAGCAAGAGAATTCCTATCACCTCACAATTTGTATATCATATATAAAATGAAAATAATGTAAAAGCAAGGAAATTGGGCCAAAGATGGGAAGAAGCACAATTTTTTTTCCTTTTTAATTTTTCTTTCACCATCTAATGCATTTATTTAGTTTCAAGAACAAATTGGCTACAAATTCAAATAAACAAACTTAAAGATTATGTCATGATGTATCGAAAGGGCCAAAAGCAAAACTGTTGTATGAGAGCAGCAAATGCCTTAAGACTCGTACTACAAAATTTTGGTCTAAACAGTTGATAGCAATGTGTTAAGTCATCCAAAAGAGGCGCCCTCTAATAGGTAGCATTAGTAACTATGCAAATAATTAGCAGAACGTAGCAAAAAAAATACACATAAAATTTTATCTGCATCAACAACCCTATGAAACATACCCTATGAAATATTATTTACATCAACCAAATGAAACTCACCCTGTGAAACTCAACCATGACTTCAAAGACCAATAAGGAATGGGAAAAAAATATATAAGTATATTAGATGGGAAGCTAGAAACAATGAAGCAGCTCACAAGTGTAAGGACATCGGTAGAAAATAATCTCCTTAAATAGAGGCAAAATCAAAGTTGAGAAAAACAAAACATCCCCCCCAAATTAGGTGCAAATCAGATAAAAAATAAATCAAAAAAATTTGAATGACTAAACCACTCAAAAACCCTAAAACGATAAAGATAATTATTTAGAATCCAAATCTCTATAGAAAAGATTTTCAAGATAAGAACAAATCAGGTGAAATTGGATTCAAAACTCAACCACAAATTGAAAACACATATTGTGTCTAGAAGTATGAAGAAAACGTGTAAAGGGAACTGATTAAATGGATAAGGAAACACACCTTCAAACAGTACTGCACAAATTACACGTATCAAACAGAAACTGAAATACCCCCACTTAGTATATTTTAGGAGGGATAACTACGGCACAGAGGTGCCGCATACTTAGTTCTTTATATATATATATATATATATATATATAAGGGCAAATTTCACAAAAGATCTCCAATATTTACAAAAAGTAACAATTTTATCCCCATTTTTTTCAAGCATGTAGGTTCCCAACCTTTTAAAAATATAAACAAAAGGTCCCTATAAGCAATTTCTATCTATTTTCACATTTATATGTTCACAAAATGACCATTTTACCTTAGTTGTATGAAATAAAAGGAAATTAGTAATAAGAGAATGAAAAAATATGTTGTTTTCTCTAATTAGTTACTCCAAACATTCACCAAGTACGCCACCATTTTCCTCGCTTTTTTTTTCTGAGTGAGTAAGGATAAGGTCTCCATTTATGTTGTCTTTAATAATAATAATAATCTATATATTAATAATAAGAGAAGTTTTCTAGCGTTGTAATTTATCACCTATTGTCTAGCGTTGTATAAATTTTTTTACTTTTTTTTTAATTTCTTCCCTACTTTCTGTAATTTGGATAATTAAGAATATATTTCACACCTAAAATTCTATATTTATTTTATTATCCACTATTTGGATAATTAAAAATCAGAACTTTATATTTACTAGACTCTATATCTCATTAAGAATTTAGATAATTAAGAATCCCTTTCAAGAATTAAGAATTTTATTCTTACTATAATTTCTCCTTATTTATAATTACCTTAAATATTAAAACAGCTTTCATGATTATTTAAAAATTTTCTTCCTCTAGGACTCTATATTTACTAGACTATATATATCTGTATTTTATCATTTATTCTGATTATATTTCTCGCTAGATTATCACTCGTACGTTGCACGGAAAGATACCAAATCAAATTATATCTAATATTAGTATGAATTATTAAGTAATGTATAATTAATCACATTGAACCATAATGTTTTGATTATCTTGTTGTTAACTAATAGTTACTATGTACTTACTCGATATGGAATGCTATTAAGTGACTTTAATAGGAGTTGCAAAAAGACTTGACAAACTTGATACCCACGAGTACCCAATCTTGTTAAGATAGGGAGTAGCCATCTAAATACGTAATTCGGTGGGAGATGAAATAAAAAAAAATCGATCTGACTTAACAATGTATCGATGAAGAGTATGATAATTTTTACTCGTACTCAGCCCATTTACCGTTTTTTGGACAAAATTAAAAATATTTTTCAAAAAGTCTAATGGTTTGAAAAAAAAAAAATAATAAAACTTATCAAGAAAGCTCAGTAATTTCAATTGTAATTTTAATGTTTAGAATACTATTTAATAAACAAAAAAATGAAAATAGAAATATGTAAATATATTTAAATCGGCTAATAGATGAGTTATGTGAATTACATGTACTAACATTTCCCTGACCCGTCTCTGATTTAGGTGAGGATGTGGAAAATTTTGATATATACATTAACGGATGTAGCATACCCGACCCGATCCCCTGTTATTCTTATACCTCTGGAAATTAAATATTTTATTTTTCGTCGAGACTATACTGTGAATTTTGTAAACTATGAAGTATTAATTAAACTATATTTGTCGTATACAAAAGAAGTAACGTAATAATTAACGACTCGATTTAAAAGTATATAAATAATAATTAAAAATTAATGCATCAGCTAAAGACTAATAGTTTAATACAAATTACTAAATACTTTTTAGATAAGATATGCATATTAAAAAAATTTTAAATTAAAAAAATAAAAAACATTGAATGTAAATTAATCTAACAAAATATTTAAGAAGATAAGATACATTCAACAAAATATTTAACCAAAATATTTGAAGATAAGAATAGATAAGTATCATAATTCCTAACTAATTGAAAAAATAGAAAAACATTAATTTATAATGTACCGCAGAATCTACCTAACATGTAAAAAATATCTAAAATGTCCTTATTCGAGACAGTTTTGGCAGGAAAACTGCCGTACAAAGGTACCGCAGACTAATCTGCTTATATATATATATAATCAATTTTACGTTTATCTTACTTTTGCACTAGGTGTCCAATATATGAGGGGCAATTTCATCGATTCGAAACTGATTTACATATTAGATACTTATGCTAATTTTTTTTACATTTTTTTAATTTCTTCCATACTTTTGTAATTTGGATAATTAAGAATCTATTTTACACCTACTTTTTGTATTTATTTTATTATCTATTGTTTAGATAATTACATATATGGTATTAAATCAAAACAAAAGGTGACTGCTAAATCAACTGTACATTACTTTTATTACATTTAACTAGTACTGCACATGTGCGTTGCACAGGAAAATAACTTCAATTACATTTGCTACAAACACCATCACATAATTGCATAACAATTTCTATGAGTCAAAAAATAAAAAACGATAGTTGAAACATACCACTGGATTTTAAAAACTAAGCAAGAGCTTGATAAAATACTCAATGTATAAATACTATACGCAAATCATAAATTTTGAAAAACCTCATGATAAACTACATTGGCTGTATAGTTACTTGTTTTCCTGTCCTCATCACATACTAACATTTTCAATATAGACCGGTTGGTGACTTTAGACATCGCTACATAAAGTTGCCCATGGGTGAACACCTTAAGTTTGAAAAATTAAACCAACGTGAGAAAGAGATTGACCTTGGCTCTTGTTTATCGTCATTGCATATGATACAATCAAAAGGAATTGTCTTCTCTTAAACTTGAAAGGCAACCTAGAGTCAAAAGGACTCAAAGACAGCCTTGGAACAAACACTTTGTCACCCGCATTATTTCCAGATAACACCTTTGCTTTTAAAATATGATCGCTGAATCCTATAATAATTAATCTTTCTGTAGTACAGACCTGAAGCCGGATCAATGATGCACAATAGCATAATTGGAACTCAAACTTTAAGCTTTAATTCTTGGTTCAACACACTAGAGGACTTGATGGTATTAAAAAATTTGGAGAATGAACATTGTGTAAAAAAATTATGACCCATATCTATCCTGCAAGCTGTATTAGAATTCAAGTATATCTTTTCATCAGTGGGACAAAGAGAAACCATGTGCTTACTTATTGACTCTACAACCTTCAGCATCAGAGCATGTATCGCCTTCCCCAGCAAGTATGAAATATTGCTAGCAATTTTTAATGAAAGATGGATACGTACTGTCCATGATAGATTTAATTAAATCTTCTGAATCTCGTATCAAAATATCATTTCCATCTACACAGTTGGATGTCCATCAATTTGATCTCTAATTGTTCCCTCCCCAATGGTTATCATCCATTCTGAAAAAGCCATTACCTTATCTATAGTGATCTCGTCCCCAGTGCTTTCAAATCTCACGTTCTTTGTCAAACTAAAAACTTTACAGTTCACCCACAGCTGTGAAGAATTGATAGTCGCGTGAACATCCCACCTGCTAGCACTCAGAATGACAGGCAATATCTGTCGAAAATCCCCACAAAAAACTATCGTTTTACCTCCAAAAAGCCTACTCATTTTATAAGGATTTGTGGCCTGCAAAAATACCCCACATCGTTCCATCCAAAGCCTCGAAGCAATGCCTTCATTGGCATTTTATCTGAAATCCCCACAATATCCCACAATGACGGGCAATATCTATTGAAAACCCCCACAAAAAACTATGGTTTTACCCCCAAAAGGCCGACTCATGCTATGAGGATTGGTGGCTCATAAAAATATCCCGCATTGTTTTGTCCAAAGCCTCGAAGCAATGCCTATGCATCATTGGCACTTCATCTGAAATTATTATTATTATTTTTTTTTTTTTGGAAACAACTTCATCTGAAATTGTAAGTGTTACTTTCGTAATCAATTCTACTAATAGACTACCTTGTCTAATGTTGTACATTGAAGCTTCATTGTTATCCAAAGAAAGGCCAAATCTAGAATATGTTGTTCTACCATCTGGCAATAACAGTGACGTTATCCCACTGGATTCCATATTCAAAACAATGTCACATCTTGACCGCAGAGCCACTAAAAACATTCTCCACACGAATGGCTTTCCAGTCCCCCCAATAACAATATAAAAAGAAAACACCTTCTTCTTTACTATCAACAACATGAATAATCACATCGTATGCATCCTTCTGTTCTTCTTTCAACATCCCAATAATCTGTACGAATATACAAATTGTGTTAACATTCAAAGGACCAATATCGTTCAAGCCACTTTCTAATTGATATGCACTGAACCACACTACTTCCATCATCATATTTAAGGAACCACATTGCTAGACAATCTAATATAACCAAAACTGGTGTACAAACACTATTATTAATTAGCTCAATGGGAGTTGGATATATCCTACTTTATAACCTAATATAAAAACATTAGAACAAACAACAATAATAATGTCCTTAACCATCTACGGTAAATAAAATAAAAAATAAAATCTTAAACAAGAATTTTATTGTGTATCTACATGAATCCGCATAAAGTGAAAGTTTTAACCTGATTGTATTAAAAGTTCATTCTAACAACTACAATTGCTTTCTCAATTAACCTAATTGACTAAAGTTAATTTTCTTCATTTACAATAGGTTCTAACAAAGAGCAAAACCAGGAGAGTAGATATTTAGCTTGTTTCATCCTTAACACAATCCACTACTATTGAAATTCTTCTGTCCTACTTACATAAAATTATTATTAAATCTGCTACTATTATTCTCATGCACAAAAAAAAAAATGCTTCGGCCTACAACATAGCAATCCCCCACCATTACAGACCGATAAACCCCCAACTCTTCTACTATATTACCTGAAATCTATACGTTTGAATAATCTGGCTCTCTGAATCCCACGTCTTCAATGACCCGTCAACGGTGGATGTTAAAATTGAGTGTTTAGTAAGAAATTAATTAATGAATTACTTAAGAAATTGATCATTCAAAGCCACGTACTGAAATTCTTGGTCATTGGCTTGTGAAAAACTCCACTTTTCTTCTTCGGACTGCAAAAAAACCCATGAAACCTAGCTTTGAAGAAGATGACGTGTCGGGAAAGATATATATTTTTTAAATTACTAAGGAAATTAATTAATTGTATTACATTCATATGAATGCCAGTAGTTAAAAACAAATAGCTGGCCGAAGTCACAAATTAACAACCACAGAAATTATAACTAATTTCTCTCTGCTGAAAAAATTATTTACCGAAGTCACAATTAGAGAGATAAGTTTGAAACTTTTCATATTTACTAAAGCCAAGTTTAGATGCAAGATTCCATCAATGATGGTAGGTTAAGATCGAGATCTATTCCATTAATGCAAGTAGTTACATATGTTCCATCAACAACAGAGGTAGAATCTGAATCACTATGCACGTCGCCGGCACCGCTCAGATATTCCACCGCCTCCATATTTAGCCGGTATCCGGCGGTGGCAAGCATCAATGGCTCAAAGAAAAAAAAAAAACCTGCTATCTATTCGGTATCAACGTCACGGCAGCTTGTGGCGGCAAAAACTTATACCCATTAATGTGAAAAGGACTGTGGCGGGAATGATATGAAAAGCAAATGTATTTGTTTTAACTGTTATCATTCAAACTAGTTCTAAATTTAATTAGTTCAAATGTATAAATAGCACTAAAATGATAAAATTTTAATAAACTTGAAATGCGTAAAAATATAAATATGGTATTGATGCTTCAACTTTATATCAATATATAAGTTTCATTTATTATCATTCAAACTGGTTCTAAATTTAATTAGCCCAAATTTATAAATAGCACTTAGAACTCAAATCAAAATATGAGAGATATGGATTTAAGTGTAAAACTAAAATTTTTGATATTAAATCAATCATTCAATTCAATAAAGTGAATTGACATATATTATTAACTAAGGATACTAATTTTCATGTCTTAAATAGAGAAAATAAAAGTAGACTAATTATATTTGGCATAGGCTAGTATGAATTATCATATTATAACTTTTGACCGTATATAATTATTTTGAAAGATTAGTCTGTCTATATATAAAATGCTAATTAATATCATAAATATGTCAAATTAATACTAATTTTAAAAGAAAATGTTTGATTTCTTTTTTTTTTTTGTAATTTGAGAAATTTTAAGTAATAAGTATTTTTAAATAGTTTCAAATTAATACTAATAGTTTCAAAGTATATATATAGCAATGAAGAATCCTTTTTAAATTTACACATACATATAAATACAATTACAATATGTATTTAAACCGTGCAAATGTGTATAAATATATAAACACATAAAAAAATCTATAATTAATAAAAACTATAAGAAGAAAATACATATTCTTTAAGTCTGACCAACACATACTTAGCTAGATTAAATTGAAGATTAGGTTAAAAAAAAAGGCTTAAGATTAAAAGCGCGTGAGCAACGCTTTTTCCAATGCGTGTGAGACGAAAAGGCATGTGAACACCCCTCTTTATTGGAATGCTTGCGAACATCCCATTTTCCACTGTCTTCGTCTTCTACATATCTCCGGCCAAGCAGAAGAATCAAAGTTACAGATAAAAAAATAAAAAAATGAAAGTATCAAAGTTAACAGCAGTTTCTTTACTCTTCCCCGTCTTCTTCTTCTTCTTCCCTAATTCTAAAGCCGGCTGCAACCTTCTGAAGCAAAGCATTAACTGCTGCAATTTTTAGGGAAAATTTTTAAGGCTGGTGAGAGGTACTGCCGTAGTGGTCTCTTGGAGAATCCCAAATCGATTTCATCTTCTGGCAAACTTCTTGGTTGCAGATTATCTTCGAAGTCCCCTGGATTACTCCTATCTCGATTCTACTTTCTCGGATAATTTCCATGCTGATGAGCCTAACGCCCTCAAATAGGATTTATTTGCAAATGAAACTATCGAACACCTCCACATGGATGAAAGAAGACAAACAACCCAGGAATGGATGGATCTTTGGTCCCATCACCACCACATTCCTCCAAGTTCTTCAAGAGGAGTTTCCTGCTAACCATATTTATAAAAGGAATTTGTCAAACCGAAGAATAAGGCAATTTCAGATTGATTCTCATTCGTTAGTCATTGAACCGGGCTGCTTTGTGTTTGGCAAGTCAAGAAGTTGGCAAAATTCTTCATTGTCTCATTAAGTAACCGTGATCCTGCTGCGGAGTCATACTTGGGTTTTTGAAGATTCACCTGCGTTGGGCCTCTTGAAAGGGTTTCTCCTCTGACATTGGATGCGCCTTCTTTCTGCTCTGTTTTTGTTTTGGTCTCTGTTTCCATGTTTCTTCGTCGTTTATCCTCTGTATTTGTTGTTTTGTTGGTTGGAGGAAGGTTCACTTTTTTCCCTTTCATCCAGCTGTAATCTTTCTTTCAATAATAGGAATGAATGTTTTGTTTAAAAAAAAAAAAGGAGAGAGATCTGGCACAAGGTTGTTAAAATCGTATTTGGGATCGGATCGCTTAACGGTCTAGAAAATCGGATCAATGAATAGAATAGCAAATCGTAAGATTTTACTAAAATTCAATTAAAATTTATCAAAAAACTGGGGAAGAAAAGAAAACACTAGAAATTAGCAATAATAAGTAAAATAATAACTTAAAACCATAAATTTGAGCCTCAATCAAAGTTTACACACTAATTCATAACCGAGTCCACACAAACACAAGCATACAATGTATTCCAAATAGAAAATCAATCATTATAACGAATGTCTTCATCACTAACACTAAAGGCATTGCCTCTATTGGTACTGTTGGGGTTATCTACCCCAATATCCTCCTCATCAATACCATTGCTTCCTCAAACATCTTCCTTGAAAATATCATCACCGCCTTCTGCATATGTATTTCAAAGAATATCAAAATCCTTTTCCTTGTCAAAAATTTCAAAGATGTCATCACCTATACACATAGAAATACATCAATTTAGTATATTTCACAACATTTAAAATGCTCAAGAAAATCGATATATAAAATCAAAATATATCACCCCAATGAATAACTTGACAGTAATTACACCTAACTTTTTTTGTGTCTTCACCCACTGGAGTCCCATGTTCCCATCCAGGATCAGTCCTACTTCCTGGTGCATTTTCCTTTTTTTTTGGGCATATTTCTAAAATGGAGTTTGAAAAAACAAGATGTTAATTTTCTTATATAAAATAATTTGTGAACAACATTTGTGAACTCTTCCACTGGGAAAAAAATGAGTGACGAATAAACCACTACTGCATTATATTACAACAATCATCAAAATAAAAGCTTCCAATACCAAACGCCATACTAGGTAGCACACTAGACACTAAGCCAAATTTGAATATGAATTTCAATAAGCACGTGGCCATTAGACGTGTCCATAGGTATGATGTAGATTCTTCACCGGATTTCAGTTCACTCAAACACAATAACCAAAGAAAAAGGAAGGAAGGAAGATATTTTACTTACCGTGAGAAAGGGAAGGTCCAAGCTTCCAGTTTGCAGATGCTGATAATATTCATAATCAAAAGAGATCGAGATCAGCAGAGCTAGACGGTAGAGTATAGAATTATAGATGCTTTAGCATTCAATTCTTCACTTCAGTGAATGAATTTTGCAACTATTGAGCAGAGAACCAGAAATTTCTAGAGGAAGAAGCCAACGATCGTCTTTGATTTTTGGGGTTTGGGGCTGGGAATTAGGATCTGTTTTTTCTTTTTGGGCTAAAGACACCGGTAACTGACAATATGGGCTCTTTTACGGTTATTGGACAAGCCCAATCTATATATTAATTAAATGGGAGGTGCTGCGGTAAGGTTTTACCGTGATTTTCCCGCCATTTTCCTAGAAGTAGGGATAATTTGGTATTTTTGTTTCCAAATGTGGTAATCGGTGCGGTAAATACTTCCTATATCCATTTTTTTAATTTTCTATTTGTGTTATTTTTAAAATTTTTGAGTTATCTTATTTTCATAATTCTATCTTATCTTATATCTTCAATTATCTTATATTCACTTTTTTAATGTTTTAATGAAAATCCAACAATCAAGAGGGGATTATTTAAGGTTTTGAAAGTTGATTAAGATATCATCATACCACATGTGTTTGATGCACACAAACAAAGTAAATATAGTTTTTGATTTTTATGAATTAATAATTTATATTACACTAAAAAAATTAAAATAAAACATAACTATAGCTTACAAAAAATAAGAAATAAAATATAACTGTTAATAATTAAAAATTTTAAAAAATAAAATTAAAAAGAAGGAACTATCCGTATGTGTAATCTTCTTCTTAAATAAATATTAAATATAAGATACTATACTACGATATCAAGTTTTTTTGACTTTTTTTTAATATGCAGATATCTAATTTCTCAAATTCTTATAATGAATTAGATTACTGTGAATTATTTTTCTCCGTGCATTGCACGGGTGAAAAAACTAGTACAAATAACAAGCATTTAGTAGGCCAAAATCAGTGTTTTTAGCAAAATCGCGTGAATCGGTCAAACTCGCGATTTTTTGCGATTTTACACGATTCCTTTATGATTCCACTAGGATTCTACTGATATGCGATTTTGATTACGATTTGGATCGATTTTGTTGAACTGTATCGTAAAATCATGCGATTCTATGATTCATATCGCGATTATAACAACTTTGCTCTGGCATATGCTTTGCCCAGTTGGACAAATAAATGCTGGGCCCCACAAATGTATTTAAAGGCGCATGCACAACTGGCTAGTTATAGAAAGGGTACAAAAAAAAAATGAAAGAGACATACATTCTGAAATTTTTGAGTGGAAACTGAAGGGTGGCCCACTGGCCACTCTCCTACTTTCATAATATAATATAGATAATGTGAATACACATTATCCACACAGAAATCACGGCAAATGATATGCCAAAGCTCTTGATCTATATTTCCAGGAAAATTGAAAAAAAAAATAATCGGTAGATGTGTAAAACACAAATCGGAATTGAACATTTCTTTTCTTTTTTTCATTCCGAAAGAAAATTTTAATTGCCTGGGGTAAATTATATCAATGTGAAAATAAGAGAAAAATTCATATTTGGGTCTAAAATGTTGTTTGGATTCCCAAATGTTTTACGTAATGAAAGGCGCAAATTTCATGGTAAAACCTTGTTAATGCCTAATTCTAGAGAGCTTGATTTAAAGTTGATTTTTGAAAAGTTAAATTTTTGGAGAATGTGTGATGGAGATACAAAGAAAATTTATTAGAAAGTTCAAAATTTGTTTTATTAGAGGATGTGTAGTCAAGGCCGGCACTAAGAGTTTAGAAGGCCATAAATGCAATTTTCAATGGGGGCCTTTTTAGTAATTCTAGGCTAATTAGTATGTTTTTAACAATTTAAACTATTAATTTTTATGCTTAAAATTTTGAAAAAATAGATGAGCATTTTAAAAAATATTCAAAAGAATTTTTATTTAGGAAGCCATATATGTTAAATTTTCAAATACATTTTATCATTTAAAAAGAATATATTTGACGATTTGATAACTAAAGTATTAACATGCCTCTTTCATAAAATATAAAATTGTTATGCAAAATTATCACTCATTATTTGAAAATTAATAAATTTTAAAAATTCAAATGGAATTAGTATATATCATTTAAAATCTCACCTTTTTTTAATTGATTACCAAACAAAGCCTGAGTACATTGATTAAAATGCTATTGAATTTATTTAAAACAAAATGCCAAACAAAAGAAAATAAATTAACAAAAAGCACGTAAAACATTATTTATCGTTAGTTGGTGTATTCAAAATCTCCATTAAATTCCAATTGTAAATACGACATCAATGCATGCAAAATTGTTCCAAGTCACTGGAATTTTCAAGTCATTGTTACATCCAAATATAATACACCCAGAAAGATCGAAATGAAACACCTCCACCGAAGTAATCAATTTGTAAAAAGATATAATAATAAAAAAAATCCGAAAAATGAAAATCAAGTGTTGTGACTACTAACCCCACCCAAACCCAGCATTTGTTCAACATTGTTTATTATACTAATGGATGATGTGCGCCATATTTTTATCCAAATTATTACTTGAATTTCTTTTTTAATTACTGTTTTCACTTTTTTCTCTCATCATTGCAATTTCTTCATAATAATATTCGGCCGTAATGAGATTGAAACACCTCCTTAAATGATAAGCAAATGAATAACAAAATTTGAGATTGAACTCAAACTATCATCAGCCCCCTTTTGCATATGAAAAATCTGTCAGTAGAAAGAAAAACTCTTAAAAAAAAGGTTTATAGAATGTCGGGTAAATACCACCTCACTAAAACTATTAACGTTTATAGAACGTCCCCCGCTAGACTAACCATGCATTGCCTGCTACACAATCAACTGTAATACACAGATCGTGCTTAGGGAATTGATCTATGACTCTTACCAGCGAAAGGAGAATGAATAGTATCCGTCGTCTACTTGTACTCCAAATTTTCTTGATTTCCAAAGGTTGAACCTAGTTTCCAGGTCACCTGCCGCCCAAGACAACATTGGAAACCTAAACGTCAAAATTCTTCTACTGAAGACAAAAATGAACTCTCAAAACCAAGTAGGAGTTTGCCTTTCAACTTCGTCTCCGGCTATAAACACCAGTATTGGGTTACTTCGTTACATCTTTTTTCCCCAAAGATGGAACATCGCTGCCGGTAGAAAAAGGCCTCCTGTGAATTTGAAGTAGGCTGTTGGCTGTTGGAGAAAACGTTTGTTAAAAAGAAAAAGCAAGATTGAAAATATAAAATTCTAAAGATTCCAAGAGAAGCCATCAAAAGTAAGTATAGGGACAGTATAACTCTTCTGAAAAATGGGTCATATAAAAAGGGCAAGATTGCAAGCAAAGTGTTCCAATGGTCAACTCAAAACGATGGACCTTTATCAATAAAGCTCCCGCGCAGTCAGAAAAAATGGAGACACACTAAAGAACAAAGGAAAGAAGAGACGCAGTCGTGATACAGCCAGTATCCACGCGCTTAGCAATCGGCATTGGAGTCCGGCAAGCAAAACACCAAAAAAAAAATATATATATATATATATATATTACACACACATATATATATAATTACATGAAATGTCTGGGCGGGAAAACTCAAAAGTTGGAGGACCTATATACTTTAAAAAAGGCTATATATGAAATTATTATTTTTTACAAAGGTTGGAACCTTTTGCGAAATTTACCTTTATTATAATTAGTTTAATCAAATTTTGACTTAAATAATAAATATAGTAATAGATTCAAATGATGTCAAACAATTATAATAAAATATCTATAAATGTATATAGAGGCACTTAAATGGCCTTCTTTTTTTTTTCACCCATTTTCGTGTGGTAGCTCTTTCGGTCATTTTATTGTGGTACTTTTTTTTGTGGTGCCAATTGTACTTTCTAAGTTTATGTTTTCCCCCTTTACTGCAAGTTCTCTTCCCTTTGTTCCCATTTCAGACTTTCCTTTTGAGTGTTTACAATCTCATTTTAAAATATGGTAATTAATTGTTTTTCTCTTCGTAAATTCCGTTAAATCTTTTCCATTTTTCGGCAATTTTCCTTTTCCCCAGCAACTTATAATGTTCTTTTGTGCATTATAACATTATAACATTATAATGTTCTTCACTCAATTTATTTTAGTGGACAGTATTATCTAAGTCAATCTAGTAGGCTCTTCTATTCTTTCTTGATATGTTTATTTAGAGTTGACCACCTTTACATGTTAATTAGTAATTATTATCCATTTAATAACTATTTTTTTCATCCACTGAAGTTTGCAAAAACAATAGATCAATTAAAGTTGGCCATATCTCAATTAAAATAATTATAAAAATAAATAAATAACGCAAAATTTTTAAAAGAAGGCAGAAAAACATTAAATAGATTGATAAAACATTAATCAAAGTTTTGGTGGAACGCAGTGCAGAGCTATTTGCGACTCATTTTTCACAGGCGCAGGGTCAACCGAATGCAATATAGGAGGCGGTCAATTAAATTAAATTCACTAACAAATGCAAATTTTTAGAAAATTTTTCACAATTTAAATATTTTTTTTCATATTTTCAAATTTTATAAGTAATGTAATGTATGTATGATGCTTATTTCATACACTTTTCTTCGTTTTTTAATTATATTTAAAGATCAAAATTTTCTTTTTTCAATTTAAATGTATAGTAATCTTGGTGCATCGCAGGGGTGATATACTAGGAATGGCAACTAAGGTTTCTATAGTTGTGTTGAAATTTTGTAGTTTAATTAGTTATAAGTTAACCTTACAACTAGTTTATTGATGGCAAATATTCAACTTCTTATAACTTACTTGTTTTTTATTATTCTTTCTGTACAAAACACGAATGAAAGACTAAGGGTGTGTTTGATTGCATAAATTTTTCATTAAAAATATCAATTTTCCATCTAAATTCTAAAATTTGTGTGCTTGATTCATAAGTGGAAATGTGATTTAATTCTATGGTACAATCTGATTAGGTATAGTTTTTTTCCATTTTCCTTAGAAATCAATTCCCACCTCCCCCTAAGTAAAATGTCCTATATAAAAGTTCGAAAATATTTTCTTTTTCATTTTTTTGTACCAAATGCACACTAATATCTTGAGAAAGTAGGGATTTATGATGTGTTTGACATGAAAACGTGGAAAAGAAAATATTTTCCATGTTTCACAGAAAATATTTTATTTCAGGAGAGGTGGGAAACTGCTAAAACTTGCTTAGAAGGGTTGATATCCTAATATCTCTAACTATTTCTCTTATATTAAAGATTCTTAGCCAAAATTGCAACTATGAATGTATTGAACAATAAAGATAGACTTCTTCCACTGAGACATGCGAACAAGAAGATTGCTTACATGTGAATTGTGTTTGACTCTACTGGTACTAAGTTTCTTGGTTGGATCGTTTCCCGCCACACGTTGAATGAACATCATAGAATATTAGAATTCAATCATAGAATATTCATATATATGAGCAATTTCAATTACTTACAACTTGACGATCTCATACTATTTATATTTATTCAAACTTATGCATATATGTCGTTAATTCTTCGTACATCTTGCTATTGAATATATTTTTTAATATTGTTCTTCCCGTGTAATGTATGAGTGCTATAATAGTTATAATTAATCTAATGAAATGATGTCATAGATTCACGCGCTTTCCTTATTTGGAGGTCACCATCTACTTATAATACACTGATTAATTATAAGAATTCTAAATTAAAATCAAGAATCGAAAATTGCAGTAATCAAAGGATGTCATAGATTATTATAATTATTAACTAATAATTTTACCCGTGCGTTGCACAGAATACTATTATCAAATAAAATGTACAGCATACAAATAAAGAATAATCCAACATGATCATTTGAGAAACTTATTGTTATAATTCATCGGCCTTATTATTGCAAGTTTCAACGTGAACAATATAGTTGACAATAATTATTTATTCCATAAGCTGTTAAATTTTGAAAGCACAAGGAAACGCTCACAATAACCTACATTAAGCAAGCGAATTTTAGTTAAGTATGTCAAACACTACAAACCAAATTATATAGGTGACATAAAATTAATGCTTAAATACCTAATAGTTAAAGAGAACACACGACTATAAATTGTTGAATACCTCATTGTAAACAACATTCAATATAGACTTGCTAAGCTCACCATTGTCATCGCATATCATGAACTTCAACCCATCACGATTCGTGACCCTCGAAACAGCTACATATATATATATATATATATATATATAATTGGCCATAAGTGAACACAGGCCTCCGAAGGAAAATACCAACATTATCGAGTGATTGACCTTGGCTCTTATTAATAGTCATCGCATAACATACCATTAATGGGAACTGTCTTTGCTGAAATGTGAATGACAATTTAATATCTGACGGAGTGAGAATTAATCTGGGAATAAAAAACTTTTGCCCGACATTGGGTCCAGATAACATCTGAGCCTCGATAATATGATCCCCAAGTCTCGTAACTAAAAGGCGTATACTATTGCACAATCTAGATGAATAGTCAATATTTTGCATAAGCATCACAAGGGCACCAACTTTTAACTGGAGTTCATGGCTAGAGACTCCAGAACATTTGACTCCATTTAAAAATTCTGGTGAAGGGATCTCATGAGGCAAATTACTATTAGAGTCAGAAAAAATGGCTGAATCAAAGCTCAAATAGTTCTTCAGCTCAGACAGATTCTGTCCCACCATGTAATCATTAACCCTATCGGCCTCATCAATAGTAGGTGCAAGAATGACACATGAAACATTATAAACATGATTGTATAAAAAAATTGTTTAATTCAAAAAGATTAAACATGATTGTATAAAAAAATTGTAAACTATAATATTTGACTGTTTATGTATATTAAAAAAAAAACAATATAGTTGCTAACCGTAATACAATATCTTTCATTAATGAAGATAAAAAATTGTCTACACAAAAAACCTAAGAGAAACATTAAAGAAAGTTTTTGTACGTAGTTTGTATTAGGCTGTCAGTGTGTAACGCACGGGAAATTATGTTACATCTGATAAATTTAGCAATAATAAATAATGAACAATAATACATATATTACAATATTTATAGTAGAATTTGTTAGTTGGCCATATTTAACACGTTATAATTTTCAAACATTTTCATTTTATATCTCTCTAAATATCTACATGAAATTGTCTCTGAGTGAGTATCAATTTTTTTCTACAAAATATACATGTTATTTATTGAACCGTTTGGTTTTTTTTTTCTTACTTTTGTAATAGATATTAATGATATTTAATTTTTCATAACATATATCTTCTACAGAATAAATATTTTAATATGTTAACATAATTTAATTAGTTTTTAAATAATTTAACCATCATGAACAAATCAATTGGAAAAATCATGAATTGACTAATATTGGAGCCAATCTAGAAAATAATCTGACGGTGTGAGATAAACACGAATATGGTTCATAATAAATATTTTTTAATAATTATTCCATTAAAATTTTAAACTTTTTGAAAACTCAATGCCCATAAGTCAAGGCCCTATTATGCATGACCTTTCTCTAAGTACATTAATATGGGTATATATTCTCAATTCTTTTCACTAAATTACTAATGTGAGAATTCCTTTTTATTCCCAAATAAAAACCAAATTTATATTGTGAATTTTGCATAAATGTCAATGAATTATATTACATAAAATAAAATTTAAAAATCACACAAATTTAAAACCATTTAAAAAACTGAATTCAATTATTACTATTTTTTTAGATCTAAAAAACTAAATTCCAGTGGTTGTTAAGATAAAATGTGTAATAGTTTCCTTTGATGTAAGGAAACTCACATAGAGAGGTTAAAATCTTGATTAAGTTATTTAAATTATCCATATCTGATATTCTCTACATAAGATAATATATTAAGATAGGACGAAAAATAAATGAAAATATCAAAAACATAAAAAAAAACCAAATTCATATTGTGAATTTTGCATAAACGTCAATAAATTACATTACATGAAACAAAATCTAAAAATCAAACAGATTTGGATCTGTTCAAAAAAAACAAATATAATTTTTCTTTTAAAGAATTCAAGTAATAATCTATATAATTACATGCATTATGATTATTAAGAGACAATATGCGAAAGTTTCCTTTGATGTAAGAGAATTTATATAGAAAACTTAATATTTTGATTTAGTTATTTAAATTATTCATTTGTGATGTTCTCTATGTAAGGTAATATATTATGATAAAAAGATAAAAAATAATTGAAAATACTACGAAGATAAAAAAAATCAAATTCATATTGTGAATTTTGCCTAAATGTCAATGGATTACATTACATAAAATAAAATTTAAAAATCATACAAATTCAAAGCTATTAAAAAAACCAAAATTTAATTAAAATTTCTAGATGCAGAAAACTGAATTCAAGTGGTTATTAAGCTAAAACATATGAAAGTTTCCTTTGATGTAAGGGGACTTATATGAAAAAAAACTAAGATCTTGATTTAGCTATTTAAATTATCCATTTATGATGTTCTCTATATAAGATAATATATTAAAATAAAAAGATAAAAATAAATGAAAATATTAAAAAGATAAAAAAACCGAATTCATATTATGAATTTTGTATAGATATCAATGAATTACATTAGATAAAATAAAATTTAAAAATCACAAAGATTTAAAACTATTTAAAAAAAAGAAAACCGAATTCAAACTTTTTTTAAAGATATAGAAAATCGATTCCAAGTGATACTCTATATAATTGCATGTATTATGATTATTAAAATATAATATGTGAAATTTTCCTTTAATGTAAGGGAACTTATATATAGAAAAGTTAAGATTTTAATTTAATTATTTAAATTATCTATTTGTGATTATCTTTATACAAGGTAATATATTATGATAAAAATTAAATAAAAATAATAAAAAGAAAAAAATAATCAAAAGCTAGGATTAAGTGTTAAACCAATGACCAAGATGCAATAACTGGATTGAGAAAGTGATTTTGAGCAGGAAAATGAGAAATGGAAACTAAATTACTTTAATGTATATATAGATATAGATTAGTATAATCAAATCTTGACTTTAAATAATAATTATATTTAAAGTTAGATTAAGAATTAAGAATTAATACACTAATCGAATCAGATATTCGAAATTGCGCCCGTTTAGCCATTAATTGTCTTGTTTGTTAATATTAATTCATATAGTAGAAATTGTTACTGATTCTAATTCATGTAATATAATAAAAGATGTTAAAATATTTTAAATTCATAGAACATGATGTGTTACACTATATAATTCGTGTAACATAAAATGTTATACACATAAATTACGGTATTTGAATTTAATCTATATTTCTCTCAATGATGAAATAAAGTGAAAAAAATAATAATTTAATTAAAGATCAATTAACTAAGAAATAAATTAGTTGATGACATAGAAGTAATTAAAATGAGAAACCAAATTGAGAAGAATGTCAAGGCTTCAGAATTCACCACATCAAACAACATAATCACTCACCTATCTTTTGCATCATAAGATTAACACATCGTATTCAATCTATTGTCACCCATAGATTTAAGCACAACATAATTATATCTAAGCTAGGTTCTCCTTCATGACATATACTATACTCCTAATTATTCGAAGTATCACTTAATTTGCATGATAAGTATAATTGATTTTTTAGTTTGTTCTTTGAATATTTATACTCTTTCTTTATATTTGGTCTTTGACTTGAGTTGTGAGATACAGTAAGTATTATTATATAAATAAATTAAACCTATATTCTTTTGTTTATTTTATACGACTCTACATTTTGCGACAGATATGCACCATGTGGGTATATTTTTGCTAAAACCGGTCTTTGGTCATGGACAATTTTATGTTGCTATGTCTAGAGTTAGCACCTAGCAGTCGGGGAGGTTTGAAGGTATTTATCTGTGATCACACAGGTTGTCCAAGCAAATCCACTATAAATGTAGTATACAAGAAAGTGTTGTTTTGTAATTTGTATTAGTTCATCTTTATTATTATTGTCTTTTGATAGTATTTGTATATTTTTGCATTAAAATTAACTTAATCATTAATATTTTAATTGTCTTATTATATTTTCTTGAATTACATTGTTATTATATATGTGATATTTTTCATATGTTTTAAGTTTGTAATATTCTTAGTTGATTAGTTAAATTTTAACTAAAAATAAATAATTATGTCCTACATATTACAAGTACTATATAAAGTCCATCATTTAATATGCGTGGTGTAATATTAGATTAGTATATCTAGAGTTTAACTTAATATAATTACATAGGTAAATTGCATTATAATAACAATGTGTTCTATGAAACGTGATAATGATTAGAACTATTCATCCTAAATAATATTATGATATATAATTTATTTATTATTTGATTCGACAATCTCCTGGGCCACGCACGGGTGAACACTAGTTACTATTATATATAGATAATATCAGAGTCGTTGCCATTTTTTGTTTTTCCACATTTTTCACTTGCTAAAACTGATGTCTCATCTTGAAAAGTTAATAATTTTCTAGAAAATCTTGGCTGTTTGATTTTTTTTCATAATATATAGACTTTATTTTATTTTATTAATTAGATATACTTAAGGATAGTTATATTGACATTGCAACTTTAAAACACTAAGGACTTGTAATCAATTAATTTTTAGTGGACTTGTAATCAATTAATTTTTAGTGTATTTAGTAAAAGTTACAATGTTTATGTCTATAATCTTTTGATCTCATTTTTCATATTTAATTTTTAACCCATTAGCATATGCTTTATTTTTTACAACAATTTTCATTCAAACCATATGCTAGTATAGTATAAAAAAATTATTTGTTCATCGTATTTTTCATATGAAAAAAGGAAAAATAATAGCAAAAACAAAAATGTGACAAATTATTCCTTTATTCAAAAGTATGCTAATATAATCTTAAACAGGAATCATCAATACTGACATAATTGGGAAGTTGTTGATAAAAATATGAGGTAAAGATATTTGGAATTTAATTATAACAATGACTATTTATTAAGGACTACAATTTCAATTAAAATGTGGTGTATCTATCAAAAAATGTAGTGTGAATGCAATTGACCTGTATTTAATCAACATTGATATCCATAGTTATCTTCTTATTCTAAAATTAGATTTCCCGTCTATTTCTACCATAAATCTCGACTCTATAATTGAATCAATCACTTCGAATCCATACGCTGTCAACCTCTCTCTCTCTCTCTCTCGGCAAGTTCAACACAAATATCTCGAGGCAAGTTCAATACTTTGTGTTTGAAGAAACAAACATAACCTTTGGATACGATATTGACTTTTGACCCACAATAAATATTTTTGGAGTAGCTCGACGAGACTGATTAAATCAGTAGCTTTGCAACTCTAATAATTAATTTTGGCTTTTGAGTCCATCTACCATGTTTCTTTGGGTTTTTCCTATTTTATTTTGAGCCAACATTTGTATTTTGCTCATGTTATTTAGTCTAGTTTTATATGGAGTTTGTAAGCATATTACGGCGTCTATTAAACACTTTTACTATTGTATTTATATTTCAATGTGTTAGCATTTAAATGATAAACCGTTCTATGAGTAGTAATTCAAGATTTTTAACTTATTTTTATATAGTTGTATATCAATTTGTTTTTAACTTAATCGATTTGAAGAATATGCGTGTATTATGTTTCATCATTAATTCAAGTTATATTTATCGAATGTAACATGTATTATTTGCTTGTAAATTTAGTGTGTTTATTTCCATAATGTTAGTTTTTGTTTTATAAGTTATTATATTAGTTGAATTGTACTTATTATGGTTTTATATTAAGCATTTTTACTACATTTAAATGAGATATATTATCTGATAATGTTACCCATGCATTATATGATAATGTTTACTCATGCAAATACACAGGTGAAGTTACTAGTGCTTAATAAATAAAAGGGAATTTTATGGAAATAATATTAAATTTTAACTTTCCAATACTATTAATTGTGTTTTTCTTAATATTTGTGAAAATTAGAATTGGACAATATTTGTGAGACAGGGGTAATAAAGAGTTAATTTAAAGAGGTGGTTGGAGTATTATCTTAAGCTTTATTTTTTTAAGTTAGAGAGTATTTTGAATTTAAAGAAGGAAAATTCTAATTGGACAAAAGAATGGATAAAAAAGGTGATAAAATGAACAAGTGTCATAAGTTATTAGTAATGAGGTAAAAGTGATTTGGTGTGCTAAAAAATAAAATTGTGCTATGTGTCAGTTTTATTAGAATTTTTATATGTATCTTTGTTCAAATAACACAACTCTTTAAAAAATCTCTTGGAGATGACATTTATAGGAAAAAGAGAGGAAAAGTGAAAAGAAAAGAAAGATATGAAGAAATTTAAAAAATAATAAAAAATAGTAATAGAGGATGTATTGATGGAGATGTGATTTTAGACCTGGCAGAGGAGAAGGAAAAGTGAGGAAAAGCTGAGGTAAAAGAAGACTATGAGAGAAAAATCACTGTATATAAAAATAGAGTAATGCTATTTATTTAGACGGTTTCCAGTCTAGTTAGTAACACTATATTGTGAGATGAGTAGAGATGTATAAATACATAGGGACATTAATTTATTCAACTATTAATAAAGAAATAACAACTAGATTGGAGACCGGTCTCTCGTTTAAATAAATAATATTATTCATAAACGTGTGATTGATGGAAAATCTTTTGATTTCTTATTTTGCCTTTACAAATTTTATTAAATTCCTTATTTGTCCTTCATTCATTAATTAAAAGAAAAAAAACTCTTCATTTTCCATTTATTACGCACAATGGAGAAAGTATTGTAATTTTATATTATTGTAGTTGTCAAAACTATACAATATAGGTGTCAAATTGAAGATTTCAATTCAAAGTAATATGAGCAAACTTTCAAGAATTAATATAAAAAGTTGACAACTGTTAGTATTGACATAGGTACTGCAAAGATCGTGACAGAAGGACGGGGAAACAAATCGAAGATAAAAATGGATAAATCAATCAAAGTTAATCAAGGTGAGAAAAAGAGAGTGACAAAGTGAAAGAGAAAAGAGCCCATACTTAGATCAAGTTGATCACGGTGACAACAAGAGAGTGACAAAGTGTAAGAGAAAAGAGCCCATATGTAGATTTAATGACTACAAAAATTGCATTTGTTTTAAGGCTACCGGCAACTACCTTAAAAGGTCACAATTTCTAAAAGTTTAGCTCAAAAATTATAAATTGAGCGCTTAATAGAAGAAATATCATTTATTTTAATTTTCTAAAGATTATGTAAAATTCAGATATTGTGTTAAAATTAGAGAACACTAATTTTTTTTTTAATGATGGGGGAATTTCATTGAGGTGTATAAAACGAAATCTATGACTAATAAAGGGGTACTTTTACTACTTGAGTTATTTCCCTTGGTTCAAAATTAGAAAAGAAAAATTAAACCTAACAAAATATAGAGTTTTACATTTATCATTCTCATTTACATAACATGTGTGAGGCACACACTTATTTTGAAACCCTAATATACCATCATCATCAACATTATTATTAATTTTGTTATTTTCATTATTAATTGCCTAAAAATAAATTCATAAGTTAGAAAATGAAAAGGCAATAATCATTAATTAGCATTTAATATTCTTAATTAGCTCAAACTTAAGAATAATACATGAAATTAAGAAAATAGTTAAGAAAATAAACATAGTAAAAGTGTAACTTAAAACAAACTCTTATTATTTATTTAATTGAGCTATTCACATTGATCAATAAATTAGTTACTTAAAGCAAGTAGGAATTTATAATTTTTTTTGAACATTACAAGGGGAATTGTAGGGAAGATGAATCGAACTCTTGACCAAAGATGTACATAAGCAATACAGACGCCACTATATTACAAAAAGAAAAAAATTGAAGTAACAATTATTTTTTAATTTAATTTAGTTATTTTATATTAGTCAATAATTTACCACCACTCAAGTAAAATCATGAAATGAACGTGAGAAACTTGATTAATTTGTTGGTTATTGTATTAATGCATAATCTATTTTAAAATTGTCAAAATAAATTTGAAATATTGGAATCCCTATTGGAGACATTATTTCTTTTCTTGGAAACACAACTCCAAAGAAGTGTAGTATCCATTATATATATATATATATATATATATATATAAGAAGCTTCTTATCTAGAAGTTGTATAAAATTTGGAGTTTTTCTAATAAGTCAGATCCAGCTCCTTACACAGAGCTAGATTGCCAATAAAAATTAACCAAGTCACATGAGTCATGTGACTTGGTTAATTTTTATTGGCAGTCTAGTTCTTTACAAAGAGCCAGATACAACTCATTAAAAATCATAATAAAATTTGTAGTTAGAAAAATGTGTTTTGATGGTAAAGAATCAATTGACTTTTTCAAGTATCTTATATAAGTATAAAGCAATACAAAGGTAAACTCCCGACATCACTCCAAATTCACGTGCAATGCATGTCCTTTAAACTAGTGATTTAAAAAAAAACGGAAAATTCAAAGAAAATAGAAAACATATAGGACTCACCATTTCTTTTTTTGGGTGTCTTTCTCTTTCTACCATGGACCTAGCTTGACCATGAACTTGCACAATGGATATACTCGATGTCAAGTTATGACAAACTCAACTGACAATCTGAGCTGGCCTTGAGAGTAGGTGATCTAGGCGGTCGCCTATGGCTCATAGCTAGAAGCGCCAAAATGTTGAAAATCGAGCTTTTCCAAACATATATTTAAATAATAAAGTAAAAATAATAAATGTGCTTATTATATTGATCCTTTTTTTATGGGATTATATTGATCTCTAGTTTAGTGGTAAAACTTTAATTTTAGATTCAAATCCTCTTTACTAACATAAGAAAAGCTGGCCTTAATACCTTAATTATTCAATTTTCAATTATTGGCTTTTTAAATGATATAAAATGCAATCAAAAGTTTCACATTTATAACCGACACTAAAACTTATTGAAATGAAAATTCATTTTTGAGTATATTGCTTAAAATGCTTATCTATTTCATCAATTTTTCTTAATATGAAAAGTAGTCATTCAAAATTTAAAACGATCTCATTTAAAATTTCGCCTAGAGCTCCCAAAATCACTGACAATATTATTGACGCAAGTCCAAATTGCTTGACTAGTCGAATTAGTGTTAAAAGTTTAGGATTCCAATTTAAAAGGTTAGAGCATCTACGATGGAATTGTTAAATTTAGTGATAAGCTAAAAAAAAATAGACTTTAAGTGATTGTTAAATAATATGTCAGTGTCTCAAATTTAACTATTAGTTATTAACACATTGGAGATGTTAAAAGTAACACATTGTCGGTGCTAAATTTAATTACAAACAAAATTTATTGGTTAATTTTTATATTTTATTTCCTTAAGAGTCCAAGGCAAACAATTACTATATAAATTAAGGTACTGTTTGATTGCAAACGTGGAAAATATATGGAAAGAAAATGACTTCTAGGCAATTGAATTCCCTAGAATTAATTTCCCTGGGAAATATCAATTATAAGAGTTTGATTTACTAAATTTTCTACCTAGAAATAGTAGTTATTTTCTATTTTTTAGTGTTTGATTGCAATTATTTTCCATGGAAACAATCACTTTTTCCCCCAAATTCTGTTATTTTCTTTTTCAACAATTATTTGATAGTCACTATCTTTTTTCACATGAATTATTAAGTTTAGAAATTGTACCTTTTTTTTAATGCCTTAGCCTTAACTTGTTATTCCGTCTTATTGGATTTTCTCTCAAGTGATAATATATAATTGACTTTCTGAGTATACTAAAATTTGAACCTTATTGATATTACGAGAGTTTTTCAGTAGCTTGTATGGGATATTATTGGTGCAGCTGAAATAAAGAAGATAAAAATAAAGTTATGGATTCAAACGACGATGTATAATTAGACATTATAAAAATGCCTATACAGTCTTATATTTATTAACATTAGCAAGAAATTGTATGCAACAAAGTGTCAGGAACACAATTGGTCGTAATAAAAACTTAACAAAGTAGAAAAAGAGAAAATAGAAAAGATATGAACATATGTTATTTCTAACTATATGTCAGTGACATCTATGATATGAATTTAATTTTACAAGAAATAAACAAATGATAAACAAATTGCAAGGACCAGAGAAAAACTCAAATTATTAAAAAAAAAAAAGAAATATCAATCGAATCTCATCATCAAGCAATCATAATCATATATACATTTAACTACAGTCCCTAGAATCACAACCATTATAAAACTCCCTCCAAAAAAAAAAAACTATTAAAGAATATGAATTCAATTTTGATTCTATTGTTTCAAAACAAGACTCCAAAAAAGGATATGAATTCAATTTTGATACAATAATTAATGGGGGATAAAGTAGACAAACCTTAATCAAAATTGAAGAATTGTCTTTGAACCCGGGGAGAAGAATTCTTGAATGAAATTGATTGCAAATAGATGCAGGGCTTCCCGAGGATACGTCTTTTTTTCCCTTTACAAACCTTTTTTTTTTTTTTTACGTTTGTAATGCAATTTATTTATGTTTTTTAAATTAAAAAAGCCTAATATTAGGAAATATATGTAATTCCAATTCCTTAGAAAACAAAAAACCTTGGCCCCCCAAGGAAAATGTTTTCCTTCTTTTGAAAGAAAATATGGTCACGTGACCAAAAGTAAGAAAATGCTTTATAGGGGAAAAAATCAATCAAATACTGTTAAAGTGAGAATTTAGGTAATAATCGACATTTTTCAGGGAAATTTCTTGCAATCAAACACACCCTAAATGAAAAAGTGAGTGAAAGAATGCCACCATTGTTGTTAATTTTAACATGTTTACTTGAAGTTAAAAAGATTCCTTGAGGACATTTACTAACACATCCATTGTGACTCTATTTTTGAGTTGTAAGTAACACATTATACTAAAAGGTGATTTATCCCTACTTTATATTTATTTCATGTAGGATTTATCCCTTAATATATCCTCTCGAGATTGTCGCTTATTAGAGTAGACTAATCTTGAAATCCATAAACTCGTTTGATTCTTAACCTATCACGCCCCTGCTAATAATATCTCATATTCTTGAATTACATATATCAATTAACTAATTTTATATAGCGAAAGTTTCAATACAAATAGTGAGGACGTAGAAAACAATCAAATTGCTTTTGCCTTAGATGATTTAACATTCTATAAGACTAATTATTTAAGTTAACAAGTTGTTTAATTTTTTTTAGAATCATTACAGCTAGGTTTTTAATAAAATGTAAAGAACACAATAATTTATGTTAATCAGTATATTTCATTGATTAATCTAGCAGAGACAAACCATTGGGCAGCCTTTAAACTAAAAGGTAAGTTTCTAATTAATACAAAGTTACACATTCATCTTGTTTTGCACATCATAAGCCATATATATGTCTATAGATAGGTGGACATACTTATTAACACAAAAGGTATGAAACTCATAAATTGTTTTAACTATAAAATGCATTCTTGTAGTAGCTTCAAAGACCGTTTTCCACTACATACAAAACTCTACTCCCGTTCGCGGACATGCTTTAACTCATGACTTGCTTTCTAAAGATTATGCCTTCAATCATCTACAAAATTGTAGAAAATAGGAGTGAGTACAAAGTACTCAGTGAGTAACAAAAATCTTTGATTCACCTTTCATTTGAGAGATTCATTTTCAAGAAGACCATGGAATGCACAAAACTACTACCTGTAGCGCGGAATATTTATATCATTCAATATCAATTCAATCATAGCCATGTATATTCAAATAGATCCACATTCAAATCCCGGTTGACCCTTACTAGAATTTCAAACAAAAAGCAAAGCAAATATCATACTAATCATCGCTTATCTCAGTATCATTAGATAGCTCCTAGCATGTAACAAAATAAAGTAATGCAAAGACAAGATGGGTAGAGCATTAATTAGTGATCCAAATACAATAATTCAATCTTTCTTTACAATACATCAAAATCTATGTTCATTTCATTCAATTAAGAATCATGTTTATCTTATCAAAACTTCAAGAATGTAAAAGGGAATAAAAAACATTAGTTACTCACCTTTTTAACTTGATTTTCCCAAAGGTTCTTTGAGTTGTTGACAAGTGCCTTCAAAACCCTCATTTTCCTTAATTAAAGTGGTATTTCAAGTTAGATTCCTTATATATATGAAGATGAGTATTTTCTAAGTGTAAAACTAAGTCTTTGATAGGTTTTGAGTGTTGTTTTCCCCCCCTTACTGTATTTGGATGAATGTCCTTTATAAAGGGCTTGTCATTTATAAGAGGCGTGACAATTGCCTAGATATGGAGGTATGTATGGGAAGAGGGGAAGGAGAGAGAGAGAGAGAGAGAGAGAGAGAGAATAGGTTGATTAAAGAAAATCTTCCATCTCCCCCTATTTATAATCGATGGGATTTAGTCGCTTTTAATTAATCTTTGAGTTAAGCCAATCAGAATGTGACAAGTATGTTTCAAGAGGTGATGTGGTGAAACGAGGTTCACTCGTTTATTGCTCAAGAAGTCATTATATTTTGTGTTGTCTTGTAAGTAAGTCACTGTATTTTGATTCATGTTATTTGGGGTCCTTCTACTTATTATGATTGCACTTTTAGGTTGTCATGTTTTAGATCATGCTAGTTTATTGCCCCATTCTTATTTTGGGTGCCATTTAAGTAGCAATCTTGAAATCTTGTCATTTAAGTAATTATTCAATTATCATCAAAATAGCGACCATGTTATCAATAACTATATTTCAATCATTGTCACAATAACAATCACATTGTTAATGGCCCCCATTCCAATTTTAACATTAGCCTTGTAACCTTTGGACATAACTAATGCAATTCAAGTGGTTATTCATCGTCAAATAACGATAATTGCATTCTAATCATTGGCATTCATTATGTAACAATCTTGTAACTTTACAATCGATGCAATTCAATTCGATCACGTTGCCGTATTCTAATTCTCAAAGTTTATTTGAGTAATAATCTTGCAACCTTACAATTGATGCAATTTAAGTAATTCCTATTATTATCAAAATAACTATCATATTGCTTAATTTATTGTTAATTTTTTGCAGGATGTTACATAACAAGATGATTATCTATTTTGTAGGAAAACTTTCAAACACTTTCCAAAAATTTTATAGCAAAGCTTCCCACTCTATGTGGTGTTTATGAATGCACTTTACGTGTATTTCACGTATGTTTCATAAATGCCACACAATCAGGGAAGTTTTAGAAAGGGACTCCTATTTTTTATTGATTTGATGTGGGATTTATCCCTACTTTTAATGGGCAAATATCACCATTAGTCTCCAACCTTTCAGCATTTATACAATCTTGTCCCCATTCTTTTTTCTCGCTTCATGGGTCTTTAACTTTTTATATAATAGTCGAGTTTCGTCCTTCAGTCAAGTTTCCGTCTACTTTTGCATTTAATGCATATAAAATAACGATTTTACCCTTACATTCTCAAGAGTTTGGAACCAAATATGAAAATTACCTAAATTATGAAAACAAAAATGAAAAAGAAATATTATTGAAAAAAATATATAAAAATAGATTTATTTCCCCCGTCCGCCTACCCAGACTTTTTTTGTCGTCCGATTGGATTTCACCGTAGATTAATTTCCCATGATAGAGGAACATGACACAATTAATATTTATCTTTACATATTTATAAGGAGAAATTATGATAGAAATACTTATTTCTACCATATATTTTTATAATTTTATTAATTATGACAACTTGTACTAAATGATATTTTTACTTTAAAAAGTTCATTACGAAAGCAGTTTAGATTTTCTTAAAACAAATATCATCTTATAAAATACAATTACATATATTTTCATAATTTTAAAGTGTACAAATAAATTTTTTAATATATCTCATCATTATAAATGCAAGGTAATACTTAAATCAAATACTCAAAGAAAAAATGTAATAAAAACTTGTATTTGCACTAATAAAAATATGGTTTAACTAATTATCAAATAATGTGGTGTGAGAGAGAAACTTAGGTGTAATGGATGTATATCTTACCTGGTACATCTGACCAATAAAACACGTGCATATTGCCATGTAGGATGTACTATATAAGATGCACATTTGCATTTTTCCATGTCGGCTGAGAAAAATTTAGGCTCATTGGATATATACCCTGTATAGTACATTTTATATGGCGAGATACGCGTGTATTATTGGTCGAATATACCCTGTAGAATATACAACCATTGTACAATATATTTTTTCTTTAAAATATAATGACAGTGATAATGATAAATTACAACCTCTCTACATATATGTGTGTGTACACATTCGTGTTATACATCAATTAATTTGTTAATTTTTATTATGCTATATTTTTAAGGTGATTGATATAAATTTTATATGTTATGATATTTATAACGGTTTTGATAAGTAGCCCTAGCATTTTTCAAACCTCAAAATGTTATAAATATCATAACATATAAATTGTATATCAATCATCTTGAAAATAAAATAAAGGGTAATATAGTCAAAATGAACAAATTAATTTATGTATGACAATTTTGGATCGTAAAGCTGTAACTTATCATCACCATATCACTGTTAGAAAAAATATATTCACACGACATATTTGATAATTATGATATATTTTTTATACCATATTTTTATTAATGCCAAGATACCTAATCTTTGTTTTTTATAGAATTTATGTAAGTTTTTATTACATTTTTTCTTGAATTTTTGATTTTAGTATTACCTCATGTTCATAATAATGTGATAGAAATATGCATTTCTATATGCATTTCTATCATATTTTTTCTTATAAATATTCAAAAATAAATATTAATTCGGTCAAGCTATTCTCTCGTGAGAAATCAATCCATAGTTAAATGCAAACTGAGGACAAAAAGATGTTGGGGGTGGCTGGGGTAGAATTAATATCTAATTTTATATTTTTTTCAATAATATTTATTTATCTATTTTCAATTTTCTTTTTATATATAGGGTTGTTTTCATGTTTTGTCCCTAGTCGTTTGAAAATATAAGAGTAAAACTATCATTTTATACAGTTTAAAAGGAAAAATGGATGGAAATCTGACAGAGAGACAAAAATTGACCATTGTATGAAAGGTTGGGTGCCCACGAGGCGAGAAAAAAGGAATGGGAGAAAATTGTATAAAAGTTGAAAGATTAGAGACTAACGGTGACATTTACCCATTTTGTATTTACAAATCCTATATCATACTACATGGTGTGAAAGTGGAAATGAAAACTTGACATGCTTGAAGATAGGACAGTCTCATCCCGTAAAGCATTTTTTCCATTTTGTTGGGTGGCCTGCCAAACTTCACGTCGCAAGGAGGGGGCGGCCTCCTTCCCCTAGTTATTGAATCATTTTATAATATTTTCTAGAGTATCTTAAATTTATTTTTATTTTGGGTAAACTTCACAAAGGTGTTTAACTTTGCAAAAAGTAATAATTTCATCCCTAATCTTTTTTTAAGGCCGTAAGTCCCCAACTTTTTAAAAATATGCAAAAAAGATCCCTATGGACAATTTTCAATCATTTTCACATTTATATACTTACAAAATGACCATTTTACCTCGTTGCATGGAATAAAAGAAAATTTATACAAAAAGTTTTCGAAAGAATCCAAAAAAATTTAAAACTAAAAGAACGAAAAAGTACGTTACTCGTAACTTCAATCAAGTACCACCACTACCATTTTCCTAGACTTTTCTTTTTATGAGGAGGGTAAGATCTCCACTTAAGTTGCCTTTAACGACAACAAAACAAGATTTCCTGCCTTTTTAGCTACGAGTTATAAGTACATGCGTTGCACGCCTTATATAGAAGGTGAAATAAATATTCATATATTTAAAATCGTATTTAATTAAGTAATAATATTATAATGAATTTTGTTGAGAACAATGGACAAAATGTTTTAAAAAAAATGATACTGAGTTGACGGAGACCAACTGTTCTCATAATAGTATGCTAATAAATCTCACGTTAAATGTCTTAGAATTTTAAATTCTACCACTTTGAAACGCATATACATGTCATATTAATTTGGATGGTAACATTTGCAACAAATAAAAAAGATTTGCAAAATATTGTAACTTTCAAAGTTATAACCATTAGTTAGATTAAAATCATTTTTTTTAAAGTAGTTAGATTAAAATCATTCTATTCCTCCAAAACAAATCATTTTAATAAAACACTTGTGGAAGTTGGAAGGTGAAAATTTCATACTCATGAATTGATTAAAGTTATTAATCATATTATATTATATTATATCATATACAAGAGTTTTCAATTGAATTTGATGCTCACTTGCAATTTTCCCGCCCATAATTTTGCTTACCTCATCATGATATTGCACAATGATTTGGGCCAGGATACTACCTCTATATCTGATGCCCCAATTGATTTTATAGAAACCAAATTATTTTATTTATTTAATTTATGAAAGCATAGTAATTCCCATAATGGGTGAATGAAATTAATACTCCTTCAATGAACAAAAATTGTCGCAAGAGCGAACTGCTAAAATATTACTAAAATAATCAAGAAATTCTTTGCCCCAATTGGTTTCATTATTTTATTTTATTTATTTAATTTATGAAAGCATAGTAATTACTATAATGAGTGAATGAAACTAGTGCTCCGTCAATGAACATGAATTGTCTCAAAGAGGAACTGCTAAAATATTACTAGAATAATCATGAAATTCTTTGCCCCAATTGGTTTCATTATTTTATTTTATTTATTTAATTTATAAAAGCATAGTAATTCCCATAATGAGTGAATGAAACTAATGCTCCATCAATAAACATAAATCGTCTCAAAGACGAACTGCTAAAATATTACTAGAATAATCATAAAATTCTTTGCCCCAATTGGTTTATTTTATTTTATTTATTTAATTTATGAAAGCATAGTAATTCCTATAGTGCGTAAATGAAAGTAATGCTCCATCAATGAACATGAATTGCCCTTAAAGACGCTCATTTCACTTGAATTACTGTGCTTTCGTATATTTTTCCCCTTATCCCTTCATTCTTCCTATAATTTTCAAAATCCATTCCCATAATTCCCTCCCTTCTAAAATCAGAAAATTTTATCTTTATAAAATTTTCAAATTTTTCTTTCTTAGACTACTTGAATCTATCACCACCATCTTATCCTGCTTGTGCCATCCTTCTACACGAAACCCCGATTTTCTTGCTATTGATTCATTCGGGTGCGATGGCAGTCGAATCCAAGGCTACAGGTGTACCTTTACTTCATGAAGTGTATTAACGCTATGCAAAATGGCAATTTTTGGTACGCGTCGTCCGGTTGTGGCATGTTCATTCAAGATATAGGCCAATTGAAGTCACCTCAATCGATATGGTTCTATATGGTTTTAATTCTTGACTTTATTTGTAATTTGATAGAGCAAGTTTTAGTGACCCCCTTTCAGTTTTCTAATGGGTATTTCGCGCCGTACTTGACTTTAGCCCTAAGCGATTTTCTTTTAGTGTAGTTTAGCTAAAAAGGGTCTTTTATATGTCTTCTAGCACAAGTATCTATCTAGAATTCTAGATTGAATTCTAAGCTTTTATTATAGATTGCTTACACGCCTGGCTGTTTTTTTTTTTTTTTGGTACTGTAATCATATTACATTTTTAATTATTTTTATTTTATTTTTGTTGTTTTTAAATTATGATAGTCCAAGGTCCAATGACAATTTAGTTACTGGTAATTTAGGGAAACTAAGATATATATGCTATGGATATTGAGCTTGATATTGGTTATCCCTTCTACGTTTTTTTTGGTCGTGTCCGGGAATAAACGCATTTGGAAATAAATATTTTCAATCACATAGAATGTTAGCCCAATGTTGGAATACGCGTTGTTAAATGAACTATTTAGAATTATGTTGGCGTGTCTGTGTCTTCACTTTAGCCATAAGGGGATTTTCTTCAATTGACAATGAGTGCCACATTAGGTATTATTCTTGGTTCAATGAAAATACCGAAATAGAAGTATTGAATTGAAATATTTGATAGAGGATGATATTTCATAAATGATCCCATTAGTCTGTAGCTTCACAAGGAAATTTTGTGTTGTATCTTTGTTTTTCTGAGTTTTGATTTTGTTTGGTCCCAAACTATATTATCTTCTGACCTAATCTAGGAATTGTGATTTTGGATATGTTTTATTGCCGGCTACTGTTAATATTTTTTTTGGTCATAGATCTTGCTAATTCATAGAATATGAAGATTGTCTAATGATTTTATTTTCTTGAGGTTATGTTAGAAAGTTTAACGTATACAATGAAGAAATATCTTACTGCTTATGTATCATGCACTTGAGGATATTTCTAGAGGTTTTCAGAAAATGGGTAATTTCCAATTCATTATGAAAAATATGCATCAGCCTCTTTGCACGTCCCAATGGTTAAAAATAATGAAAAACTAAATGAAAATATTAAAACTCAAAAAATCATAAACAAAGAATAAAATCAACTCATAAAAGTAAGGTTTTCAGAAAATGGGTAATTTCCAATTCTTACCAAACTTCTTACCTTAAACGAAGGACGAAAAAAGCTTAAAAGCCAAGTCACTGGCATCAAATAATGGGCGACTACTAAGGAAATCTATAAAACTAAGCCATTCAAAAAGAAGGACAAATGCATGAATGTAAAACAATAAGGTAAAAACTAACTAATATATTATGAAAAACTAAGGAATATAACATTGTCCAAGGCATAATTTTCTATTGTAAAAAATTCACTAGGCACTAAACCAAAAGGGAAATAAAGGGGTAATAATTATATTGATAAATAAAATATTAATAATACAAGTAACCTAACATTTATAATATGAAAAAATTTTTAATATGACAAATAGATTGATTAGGGTTTTTGTATTTATAATACAAAATTTATGACAAACCTTCATAAATTTTGTATTATAGCTTTTTATTATAATATCTGAAGGCTAATTATATTAACACTACATTTTTTATTAATCCAATCAAGATGAAGTATCAACCCAGTTAAAAATGTATGTGAGGAAACGAGGTATTATCCGGTTAAAATAATATGTCAGTAAGGTACTTTTTTATGGGTATGAAATTTTTTTATGTGAACAGGTGTCGAGTGAATACGAGTATGTACATACTCGATAAATATTATTAAACTATTAACTAATAATATTAAGTAAGTTAGATGATATAAACGTAAAATATAGTAAAGTATTAATCGAATAAATAAACAGGTAATTATTAATATATTATCTATAAAATATTAATTTAATGTGTCAAATACTAAATTAAAACTGTATATTTACTGGTTTTGTTATGCAAATCTGGTAGCATGTATATATATTTAATATTTCATTATTCATCATTATTGAATTTTTTTTGGAATTAGTCTTCACATCACGGGTGAGATACTAGACTCATAGTTACTATAGTTGATTGTGATTCGATCATTTGATTGCTAATTATTATAACTTTATATATGTTGGGTGATTTGTAATTCGCAAATCAATTCGTAATTCTAGACAATACAACTGGTATATTGTATTTTATTTACGACATGATCTCCACACTCAAACGCCAATTTTTATATGAATATACAATATAACTCTACCCTTAAAACGCGCGGGTGAAAAAAATCTAGTTAGTAATTAACAATAATGAAATGAAAGTAATTAAATACGGGTATTAACGAAAATTAGAGAAATAAGTTAAGGTAAAATGAGAAATCAAAAGTTTCCTACTCATTCCCCTTTTTTATATACTATAGATTTTATGTGAAATTTATTCTTTAACATGCCCATCAAAATGGTGACTTATTAGGGTAAACCAATCTTAAAATCCATGTACTCGTTTGATTCTTAACCAGATCTAATTCCTTGTTTTAGCTTAATGGACTATGATATCATGTTAAAACTTGAGATTCCACCTTAAAAGATTAACTTATCAAGAGAAGTAGTTCAAGTATTTTATTTATTGATTATTTTTTTGGTATTAATTTGATGTTGCATTTATCCTTGACAATTAGTATAAAGCTTCTTTGCACAACAAGATTGCCAACTAAGTGCTCGAACTTAGAGGGACAAGTGACTGCAATATATTGTGTTGCACTAAAATAAGAACAAAGCAAGCACAAAATTTTCCACATGACTTCAGCAAACCAGGCTACAATTCCAGCTACCCCCGGCATAAAAACTAAATTCTACTATTCGACGTTATTTCAGCAGAGCATATGCAGTTTTTGGAACTACTGTTTTCTTGCTGCTACCTTTCTTTCGTCTCCACATTAGCTTCTTTAAGAAACCTCTACCATCTTTTTTCTTACAAGGGGAAATAGCCATAGTTCTATTTTCTTTCTGATTATTTCCACTTGAATTAATACAATGTCCCTGAGGCTCTATTGCCATATCGGTTTTGCCATCAGAACAGCCATCTCCTTGTTGACCACGTTCTTGGCTTGAAAGAAAACCAAAATCGCCAATTTCAACATTATCCTCAGCCAGCATTTTATCAAGTAGTGACGATCCCCGGTTAACATTCCTCTTAGATGTCAAAATGAACTTGTCAAATGTGGCTGCATTTGTAGCTGAAGTAAACTTGTTATCTTCCTTACCCAGGTTTAGCATAGTTTCTTGGCATTCAACCTGAGTCTCGGATGCTCTCATGACATTACAATCCTACATGATCAAGACCAGTATGAAACAAACTCATAATGCTGCAAAGCCACAGGTAATGCTTTTCTACTTTGCATTATGAACTGCCATTATCAACAAGAGCATTCCAAGGATCGGGCTTCTCCTTCCAGTTCCCTGTTTATTTATCAAGATTATGTTTTTTGGCTAAACTTATTGTATCCAATGTAACTCTTTTCTTACTTATAAGCAATTACTTCACAAAATAAAAAGCTTGTTTCCATCTTTGGCTAATAAAAACGTAATTCATGAGTAGAATTTGGACACTTAGGTAAAGACAATCTTAGCTAAAGTCTCAATCATATTTCTGCATGAAGAAACGAGAGAATAAAAAAACGACTTTAATAGAACTCAGTATACTACTATACTTCTCAATGAATCACGATGGAATTAGATCCATTTTTTGCTATCAACTCTAGAATGCTGCAGACTACAGTCGTTTCTGTAATTTTCCCTCATAGATTTTGATACATTTCTGCATGAAAAGGTTTGGTCTACCCAGCTTTTTCAAAGGACTCATACAACAAACTTTCTAACAGATACCTAAATGAAATTATAACATGATGGATATCCTCTCTGATATATTATTTGAACACTTTCCATGGTTAAATTCTACTTTAGGAAAAAGTAACTAGGGTTTCATTTTTCTGTATTTTTGTTATTTCTTTATTTAAATTAGAGGTATTTAGACCCTGTATTAAAGGCTCTTCAAGCCTTGTAAGTCTGTAAGTATCAGATGTTTCCTCCCTCACATTCTTCTCTATTGATCTCCCAGATTTTCAGTATGTCTGATCTTTCGCCCTTTTTGGTCTTTCTTCTATCTTCCCCCTTCTATTATTTTATCCCTATTATTACGTTCCACGCCAAGGATAGAGATCCTCTTATAGCTATATATATTATTTGAAGACTTCCCATGTTTACATTCTATTTTTCGAAAAAGTAATATGAGTGTTTTATTTTCCATATCTTTTTGTTTTATTTCCCTTCCTTCAAAAATTACAAATGAAAATAAAAATAAAATAAAAACAAAATTACGTCATTAGTTTCTTTTGGCTTGATATTCACATTTTTAGAATAATTTCTTTCTTGCTAGATTGTTATTACTATATGTCCTCAAACTTTCACAACTATACCCAACACTTCAGTCATTCTTTTGACATTTTTATATCTATCTTTATTGAGTCAATCTTGTGGTCAGCATCCTACAGACAATGTTGAGGCTATCATATTAAGTGGGAGTTAATTAGTGTAAGATTTTGTTTTCCTGCTCCTGAACTCTTTCTTTACTGGCTCGAGAATATTAAGAACTTCTTATTTGCAGAAGTTTGCCACTTATAGGACATAATAGGAACTCAATCTTGCATTATACTGTTCATCTTAGTAAACGCCTTATTGCTTAATGAAATGACACGAAAATAGTTTTATATAAGATCAATACGTTGTTAAAGACTATCAATCGAAACGGTTTTTCAGCTTTGAAAAATCAAGCAAGGTGTCTCCAGCTGTTAATATCCGCCTTATTTCGATAAGCCAGTTTTGCAATGCACATATTCTACAAAACATCAAATTGTCATATCTAAATTAATTACGAGTTTAAAAGCAAAATCCAAGTATGGTTGATGAGTACTGATATTCATACTTTGAGGAATTGTTGGACATCACACCTAGAAAAGAATTTTTATACCATTGTTTATCCATCAGATCGGTCCCAAGAGTCTTCTACTGTCTTGTTCTCTTAGTCTGGTTGTACATCTCATTGTGCTAGTCTTTCTAAATCAAACTTAACCAAAGTCTCCCCAAGAGTACTAATCAACACAACTTCAATCCTTTTGAAGTTCCTTCAATACTCAGCTTTTGTGTTTTAGTTCTACTTGAGTATGTCAATAAAGTTTACATTTTTTGAGTTCATAGGTCAATGGTGATGGCCAAAGTTTTGAGTTTAGTCTTGTATCCCGTTTCCTAACTGCAAATTTCGCCAGAACAGTTAACAATGAACTGAATTCTTATGATTAACATGCTCCAAAACTTGGTGCCAAGACTAACATCCACTGTTCCTGTAAGTTGGATATTATCTTTGTTTTACAGTTATCTCACCTAATTGATACTACCTAAATATAAACACCAAATTATTTTAAATAACCACTTATTTTTGATGGGTATGATACTAACAGAGATTTTTATCTTCTAGTTTATGTCTCTTTGGCTTGCCATCCTAAATATTAAGAAAAAGTTTCCAGACCCAGCACTTCAAATTGATTTTTCTGGCTGGAAGTTATGCTCAAGTAAAGTAATATTTCAATGGCCAGTTTTTCATGCTATTCCAGTGTGGTACACATTATTTGGATCCAATTCATTTTTTGCAAATGAGTTCTATGCTACTCATGGTTTGGATTTAGTTAATGTTCTTGTGAATGAGTTACAGCGTATGCTTGTCTCTTAGAGTTTTTAGAGGTACTTGGTCATCAACATAGAATAATTCACACATGTGCCAGACCATGTTCAATATCCGGATCAGGTCAGGAAAAAGACAACCTCATTTACTTAAAATATGTAGTGAGCAAAATGTTAACTGGGGAGAAGTAATGGAGATCCTGTTGCTTATACCATACAAAGACTTTCCATGTTTAGATTCTATTTTAAGAAAAGGTAATTAGAGTCTTATTTGCTGCTATTTCTTTTTCTTTTGTTGTTGTTGTTGTTGTTGTTGTTGTTGTTGTTTTACTTACATAAGACACCCTTTACAATGGCGTCTTCATCTATCGTAATTCTGTATAAAGACTTTCCATGTTTAGATTCTATCTTAAGAAAAAGTAATTAGAGTCTTATTTTCTGGTATTTCTTTTTCTTTTGTTGTTGTTGTTGTTTTACTTACATAAGACGCCCTTTACAATGGGGTCTTCATCTATTGTAATTCTGGAGATTTGACTATGAATTCAATTGATTTTCCTCCCTTGAAATATTGTACATTTTTTCCCCTTTATTCAATCTGTCCAACTCTTCTCCTCTTTCTATCTTCTCCCTTTTCTTTTACTTGTATTATGTTCTACTTCACTAGATTTAACTAAAATTTCAAGACTTCATAATATTGTATTGTTGGATTTGAAACTTACACTTTTGAGTTGTTTTTGCCCGTTCTTTCTGTCATCTGGAACTTCCTCACTTGTCATCCTGAAATCACAAACAATTTAAGCCCCAGAAATGATGTTTTTGCAGACAACTACAGCCAAAACATACCCTTTTCGCTGCATCTGTAGTTCACAGCGAGTTGCTTCTAGTCTTCTACATGAGCCATTTCCCTTTATCAGTTCATTTAATGAACACAAATTGTCTTTATCTAATTCAAGATTCAGCTGGGTCTCAGGATCTTCTTTCAACATATTATGATGTCCTCTTTGGTCTTCAATTTTGGTCCTTAATTGCTTCATGTTTTCCATCTCTGACTGCAAAGTTCCAAAAATTCCATTAGATTCCTGCATTTGAACCACAAAGGGTTTACTCTGGACAATTCTAGAGGTAGGACTCACTTCCAAATCAGCAGTTGAAGATACCTTATTTTTCAATTCAATATTCAATATCCGATCTTGTTGAACTTCCTCCATTCGACAAGAACTATTCCAATCATTTAAAGAAGAAACTGTGGGAATGTACGGTGCCCCATTGCTTTCCAGGTGCAGGTTGTTTGATAATGCACATTGATTGATCAATTCATTATCCAATTCACTCTCACTTTGTGACTCATCCCAATCAAAATAATATCTCATGGATTCCTCCATGTTTGAAACGTCCTGGAGGGTAAAACAATGGTTCATGATCCATTCCAGAGTAGACGCTATTTGTTGGGCAAACTTTTCAAGATCAGCTGTTCCATTTAACAAATCCTTGCAAGTGGAAACAAATTGTTGTAAAATCGAAGACAGTTCAGAAATTTTCCATTGAAATACACGGACCAGGTAGCCTGTTCTGAATTCCGAATTTCTATATGGTAGAAGCTTATCATCCTTCCCCATGAAGGATTCTGCCACACTATTTTCCAGATATGGTATTTTTATTCCTTCAAGGAGCTCAAGAATGTTTCGTATTGACGCACTCAGAACTGACTGGAACTTCTGGCTACTCTTTTCCTGGGTTGAGATATCATAGGAAGTTCCTCTAACAGATGGATCAGTGCTTAATGAATTATTTTCTAATTTCTGATAAACATGTCTGCTAACTTCAGGAGAGGGTGATGCACCGGGCAGGTCTGTAGTTGCCTCGTCATCTGGACTTACAGATTCTAAACCTTTAACATGCACCAAAGCTGCTTTGATATCCTCTAGTATTTCAGCAGGGCTTCTTTGTGTTGCAGAGCTTTGCTCCAAGATGAGTTTCAACATATTACCAAGCCAACCAGGCACCTTATTGACAGCTACACTATCAGTCTGAAAGTCCAGGCGGGAAACCAAACCGGATGGATGACTAATTACATTACCTTCCTCTGAGGAATGACAGGAACTTCTCGGTGGATGATCTAAAGAGGCTACTGCCAATTTTTCCATTTCTGCAAAGTCATCCATGAGTTTCATTTCTGAACTTCCTATGGTTCTGTGAGATGGCGTGCCAAGTTCTTTTTCAGCCTTGAAATGCTCCAGCTCTGAAATCAAAGCAGAAGCCCACAACTCAGGGCAGCTGGCCTTGTCATCACTGCCCATATCAGACATCAATGCTTGTGAAAATCGGGAAGGGGCGCGAGAACACATGGATCTAGAAAATTCAAGTTTCTTCAGTTTCTCGTTAAGGGTTTCCTTGAGAGTCCTATTCTCTTCTTCTGATGCATGAAGCTGCTCAGTAAGGGCGTCGATCTTTTTGCGTTGTGTATCAGCAGTCACATCCACATAAAGGTCCACTGAACCTACCAATGGAGGATATGATCTTAGTCCCCTAATGTCAACTTGATCCCTACCTAGCATTACAACTTCATCTTTTATTTTTGCTAGAGCAGCAGGTCCTGGCAACCGCTTTTGGACTAAGAGACGTAGTCTTTGACATTCTGATTCCAATTTTAGGATTTTCTTCACACTTTCTAGGTGTTTCTTTTGTGCAACAATAGCAGTTCGACAATCGAATTCTCTTTCCTCATTCCGAATATCAAACTCCTTCTCAAGAACTTGAACCTCGTACTTGAGAGAAGCATTCTCTTTTTTCATAAATTCTTCTCGAGACATAAGAGCATGCAAATCAGTCTCCACCTGAGTCTTGTATTTATTAAAATCTTCAATAAGCTTGTCCTTTCCCAAAAGAGCTTTCCTGAGTTGTGTGTTCTCAGCATCCAACTTGGCAAGCCTCTGATCAGCCTCTGCTAACTTTTCATCTAATGTGTTCTGCGTATTTTCATATTCTTTTGACATTTTCACCATGGCATCTTGAATTCTTTTTCCCTGCTCTTCTCGAACAAATTGCAAGTGCTGCATGCAATCCTTCAGTGCAGCATCCAAGCGAGCTAATCTTTCCTCAGCAGATTCTCTCTGATGTAAAACATTGTCAAGTTCTTGTTTTAAAGATATGGCTTGCGCCTCAGCCTTCTCCCAGCCTACATATACGATTTATCAAGGAAATATCAAATCTAACCAGTTTGTCAAAAAGTTTGAGAAATTCTTCTCTATTTATATAGATAAAAGAAATGCTTCTCTATTATATGTGAAAAATATGCATCGATCGGAGAAGGAAAAGTAGTTATTAAGAATGTTATTTAACAGTATTCACCTGCAATAGCTTCCCGTGCAATCTTCACCTGTTTCTCGGCAAAATCATCCTTGGCATTACACTCAGCAAGGGCAGAAGAAAGCTCGCAATTTAATATTCTAATATCTCTTTCCAGTTCAGCTTTCTTACTCAGGAGAACCTGTGCCTGTGGAATAGAGTATTAGCAGTGGCCGTACATGTGAAAACGTTATGTTACTGACAATAAGATCAATATCATGAAATTAATTAAAACTAGACCAAGAAAAAGTTAATGCAGCGATAACTAGACATCATTACTTGCCTGTGGAATAGAGTATTAGCAGTGGTTGTATATGTGAAAACATTATGTTACTGACAATAAGATCAATATCATGAAATTAATTAAAAACTAGGCGAAGAAAAAGTTAATGCAGCGATAACAAGACATCATTACTTGATTTGCTAACGGTTGCAGTACTGTAGCACATATTTAAATTTCAGCAATGCTTCTATTTAGCTAAACTTGTAAAACTAAGGAGTCTTCTTGGAAGAAAGTAAGAGCATCTTCAATAGTCTCTTTATTTTAACTTTTTAAAATAGAGAGTGGGTTTAGCTGTCCAATTTGGAGAGCCAAACTTCTCTCTTTTAGTACTCCATCAGTGCCACAAAGATAAACTTGTATTCTAGTTTTGTCCATCCCATAAATATAGAAGATTTTCCTTTCAAGTTATAGTTGAAATATTATTTTTCATGCATGCCCCTATTTAACGTGCATTGCTATCAAACAAATAAAACTATTAAAGTGAAATAATTGGCAAATTAAAGGGCATATTAGGAAATAATCGTAAGTTTTACCTTTCCAACAACATTAACTATGCTTTACTTAATCCTTGTGAAATTAGGTATAAATCTATCTTTGTGGGATAGAGGAAATAGTTGTAGTTTGAGTTCCCAATTTTCTTTTTTCTTACCTTTCCAACAGCATTGATTAAGCTATTCTTAATCCTTGTGAAATTAGGCGTAAATATATCTTTGTGAGACGGAGGAAATAGTTATAGTTTCCAATTTTCCTTTTCAAAATATATTTGAATTGACTGGTCATTAACATTTTAAAGAGAATACATCAAAGAAAAGATAATAGAAAATAATAAATGCTCACATAGAATTTAAAAAATGCTCTCTGAAATACTAAAGATGCTCTTTGTAAATATAGTCTATTGGAGATGCTCTAACATCAAAGTATCTCAGCAAGCAACTATTTTGCATGCCCCTCAATCAAATGGCCCAATAATTTGCTCGACAAATTAGGTCGAGATAGATATTTCTATAGTCACATTGAACAGTCAGCCTATAGCCAAAGCCAGATCAACCTTTGTGGAAAAGGTGATGGGGCGTAGTTGAATTAGCAAGTAGACTGAACCTATTGTCCAACAGATGAACTTTATACGTAAACAATAGTACTTCAAGATATCCATAGCAACAAATAAAATGGATCAGGAGAAGAAAATCATTTGCCTGAGTTAACTCCTCTTCACTTATGCTCAAAGAACTGTTTGCTTTATCAGCTACAAAGGTCTTCTCTGTTGATCTTTTCTTCCAGAGCCATGGCTTGTTATCCATTATCTTACTCAAAATCTTCGAGCTCAATCAGATTTCGAGAAGTTGTGAATTTCATTGTAACTGAAAAAACACCAACCTAGGTTACATAATCTAAAATTTACCCACAATTAAACCAATAGTCACTAGTCTATACCAGCCTCATTCTAATGGAGAAAATGAACATTCATGTTAGATCAAATCAAAACACGACCAAGATTATTATATAAGAAACATTTAGATGAATCAAAAGAATAAAGGATTTAATCTGGAAAGCAATCCCTAATGCAGTAATAATACATTATTATCTTGAGGGAAATGACGGCAGAGTGAATCTACAAACATATTCTTTTTTTTTTTTTTTTTAAATATAATTTTCAGTGGATAACTGAGGAGAATCAGGAGATCCTACATTTACAACAAAATTAAATTTGACTATTGAGCACAAGCATAAATGCAAGATTATTCAATGTGCAAATATGGAAATTGAGACGTCCATATCAAAACTCATATTACAACCATTTCCCAGAAATTTTAGCAAAGAAAAAGTGGGGCAGAGATAACATTTCAAGCATTCAAACAGTTCCACTTCCCAAGTAAACAAATAACCAGCAATTAACAGAAATTAACACTAAAGAAAGTTACTTGTTCAATGTCATATAAATATATATCCTTCTTCGTACTTCCAACATTAACATAATACTGCAGATGCACCACATTTTATGCATCAAAAAAGAAAGAAAAAGAGAGATAATAAAAGAAAAATGATATTATCAAAACCTAAAAACAATAATAGATAAAAAGATTATTAAAAAAAATCCACTCAGTCTACTCTAGTATTCTTAACCAGAGAATGCAAAAAACAATACAATAAACTGAAAGACACTATCAAAAGCTAAGATTAAGAGCTCAAAAGGATGAAAATAAAATTAATCCTACAACACTGTACTGTTATGCACAATACTCATTCTGGAAAATGCTAGGACTTGAGAAAAGAGTAAACTGATTTGAAGATAATATTGTGCACCAGTGTGTGGATACATATATGTGGTTACTGGATCATATCGTTTCAACCAGTGTGAGAGACAGAGTGTTTATAGAGAGAGAAAGTGTGCTTACAGGGATCTTTACAGAGTTCGAATTGTGAGTAATGGAGGAGTGTTTATCGGGGAAGGTGGGAGGATCGGTTCGGATCTGACACTTCATTGGGTCGGGCGTGAGAAAAAGGCAAACGGGTCGCTGTGATCCCACGAGGCGGGTTATCATTGGTTACTTGTTCGGTTTACCTGTCAAGATTACAGTATCATTATTATTTGATTCATTCATGGGTCTCCCATGTCTTGCCCAACTAACATCATCTTAAATAAACTAGGAAGTGCATGAAAGAAGGAATTTTTTTCGCGAAATTAAGAACCGAAACGTGAATTTATTAATATGTCTAATTTGTTGGTAAATTGAAATCATTAAATATATATGTGTATTCTCCGTTCATAAAGAGTTACTGAGTTTACCGTAAATATTAACTAAGAGTATTGAGTTAATTCATACTACTATTGAAGTACTAGTAATATTTTGTTGAGACTTGAGATGGGTAAGGGATGGTATCTCTTTTCTTATTTTTTTTTTCTTTTCTTTTATTTTCCTTTTTGTCTTACGATAAGAGACAAAATCCCTGAGGGAACAAGAGTTATATTATATATAATACTATAGTATAAACATAAGTCTCTTTCAATAAAATCTTTAAGAGGTTTTATTACAAAATTTTTCACACCGTGTGACGTGCATAAAATACATATGCGTCTATCTATACATGCTACCTAAGGTGAGACTTTTTTTCCAAAATCTTCAAAAGGTTTTTAAAAATTTTCCATATACTATATATACGAGTTAATTATCTCAAATGTCATTGAACTTTTCAAAAGTGATCTCATATGCCTCTACACTTTAAAATTTATCTCAAATGCTACTATATTTTTCAAAAGTTATCTCATTTGTCATTATACTTTAAAAATTATTTCACTTACCATTAAACTTGTCAAAATATTACTTGATTTGTCATTGAACTTGTTTAAATTGACTTTTTTTTTTTAATTGAAAACTTATCATTTAATTGTGTCATATATTAATAATTGAAACTGTTATATACTAAAATCTGTTTTCTACGTTTTTGAATTTGAATACTATTGAGTGGCTAACGTGTTAAATGTCTTATAAGCTTGATGGTAAGTGAAGTAAGTTTTAAAATATAGAGATGTAGGAGACAACTTTTTGAAAAGTTCAATATCATTTCAATTAAGTTTTAAGGTATAGTGACATATGAGATCACTTTTAAAAAGTTTAATGGCATTTGAGATAATTAATACCCATACATACATATATTGTTAATCCAGAAATCAAGCAACATTTATTTATTTATTTATTTATTTTTTTGGGAAAAATCAAGCAACCAACGTCACTTGCCCCAAATGATTTTCACTTATTAAATTAACATTTGCATCAAATCATAAATCAATTTTTAAAAATTGGCTCAAGAGGGGCCTTTGCTACTTAAAGTGGCTTGATTGACGCTGAGGTTCGAGGACGCCCAACTCAGGCATATTTCTAGAAAAGCCAATGGTGTGGCTCATGAGATTGCTAAATTCTATTTTAATAGTTGCTCTAGCCGTGGTTGGACTCGTGATGTCTCAACTTTCATTGTTCAAGCTGTAAATGTTGATTCCCAGTTTGCGTGAATAAAGATGAAAGTTGTTTTCAAAATTTAAAAAAAAATATAAAAAAAATAAATAAACAATACGCTTAGTAAGCATCCTCCTCTTAATAAACTTTTGTTTTAGCTTCTAGACATCCTTCAAATGATTGCTAGGTGTTGTCAGTGATTTGTAGAAGACATTTCTTCTTGTCTCTCTCAACTCACCCCAAAGAGTCCTCCATTCAAACAACCTTGAAAAATGCAATAGAGAGCTTTTCATACTTAAAACTTACTACACTGCGGGTTTTGATTGTTCCAGTTAATACGAGCGGCTCAACCTTTACCAAGATGTACCAGGGAATACGCTAGCTTGTCTAGTCGTTTAACATAAAAGAAGTTATTCAAATGCACCGTGACTATTAAAGTCATATTAAGAGTGTTTACCTAACAAACAAATTAGCGCTCGTTTGATTCTCATTATTTGTCTAAATGGGGGAAATTACAATGACGAAACAGGTAGAATGTGTATTGAAAATGTTAAAAAATTTGAAACATATGATTGTAATTGAGCAGTTGTCAAATCAACTATCAAATCAATGTTAAGTAAAATTATAAATTTAAAAAATAATGAGAATCAAACAAGCTCTTAGTTGCTAGAACTTTCGGCAAAAGTGTCAAACCTTCAACCGCACGAATGCTTAAAGAAACTTTCACTCGAAACGAAACGAATTAAATGGATAAAACAATGTGAGCCGAATTCATAAAGACTATGACTGCATTATCAACCATTGTCTGTTCTAGGCAATGCTATTATTGTGGCTAATCCTTTAAACTAGAAGATATCATCTAAATCCATATGAAGCTAGTACTACAAAATTTACAAAAGTAATAAATCAAAACATCGATGAGGAGATATTTACTTCAGAGAATGTTTTTAACTCCAATAAAAGAAAGTCTGTATTATTATCTATAGAATTAGAAAGAGCAAAACAAGACTTGGAATGCCAAAATTACAGATGAATGTATGGTGAACTAATAAGAAGTGGGACGGGGATTCCCCGCTATGACAAGAAATGGGGTAGGGATGGGGTGTGTGTTCGTTAAGATATGTCTGTGAAATCCTTAAGTGTACTAGTCGAACAAGTAATACAGTAGACAATGAGTCTGAGTTATCGTTCCCACGAAAATCGGATTGAGAACTGAAATTATTAGTTCCAACCTTGTTCGAATAATGAAATCTTGAGTTTTATTAAGAAATGAAAATAAAATAACAAGTTAATAAAATTAAGCAAATAAAATATATACAAACATATAGCGGGAAATATATGATAGATATGTGTTAGGACTCACGACTTCACCATAATTAGACCACCTAGTCTCGTGACAATTAATCTATATTAACGATCGAATATGATGAAATTAATCAACTACTCATCTCGAAGTTAATTAATCCTACTTAATTTAGCCCCCTCACTTACCTCTAAATGAGAGCGTTATTAACCCTCTTAAGTGCATTACTCAACAAGAAATTCGTAGAAGCATCCCCGAAGTTCAACTTGCGGTGATTGCACTAACTACAAGTAAATCTCTTTGTCTTGTCTCAGTTAATGATTCTCATTGCATAAACAAAGATATTTACTAGATCCATTTATCTATTGGCCAAAAAGATGAAGACAAAACCATATACCAATAAGAATTTAACATACAAATTAATTGCATAAATTAAGTTTGAAAAATACGGCTATTGTCCTAACTAGGTTACATCGTTCGTCCTAACTTTAAATCAATTTAATTACACATCACCAATGAAAAACAAAAATAAATAAAATAAAGTGCATAACCTGGGTAATTAGGATCTTGAATAAGATGAAGAACTCTTACACCAAGCTTCTTCTTCTTAAATCTCAAACTTGATCCTCAAACCTTCGAAATTCTTGTGTTTTCTCCCTCTTTTCTATAATGTTTTGTGCATATGAGAATGTGTATGATCTTTCTTTACTGAGAACTAGTCTAGCCCTATTTATAAGATACTTAGAAGCCCTAACAAGTGCTTAGAAATCGTAAAAAAAACTACCAACTTAAGACTTTGACATGGAAAAGGAAAATAGAATTTTTTTGTCGACTGGTCATCATGGCCGCAATTAAGTACATGAATGCGCCCACAATGAGCAAATGAACGATCTCCCAATTCCTTCTTTGCATGCGCAATAAGGTATCATTGGGCCCGCAATGATCTAACTTACTCTCTGAACTTTATTTCTAGGACAAACGATTGCAGCCCTACATTGCGGCCAAAATGTGTAATTTTTCAAGCCGCAATGGGTTGCAATGACCATTTCTTGTGCCGGCAACCGAGTTTTAGGTCTTTGAACCTTAATTTATAACATACATTGCTCCTACAGTGCGTTGGCAATGCATCCTCCAATGGGGCCTCAATGAATAAACTTCAAGTCTGAGATTTTTTCCTCTTCCTTTTGATCCTTTATCTTTTTTTGGCTACTTTTTGGTCCCCAAACTCCAAAATGTTTGCAATATTAGTAAAAACCATCCAAAATCATGCAAATTTGACTCGAATCAATTCTCTGTGCTCCTTCTTGAACTATAACCTAAAAATTAACAAACTAACACATAAATATATACTTAAAACAAAAATTAAAATACTTAAACACAATTTGTAGTATTTAATGAATATAAATCACATACCTATCAAATACCCACATACTTAAACTGTTGTTTGTCCTCAAACAACACACAAAACAAAACACAAGGAAAATGACACAATACTTCAGTTTTCATTACAATGAGACAACAACCCACAATATCACTTTTTTTAATTAGTTCAGAATAAGCCTGCCTAATAAAGAGTCTCCCAAGTAGTACAAGAGTTTTGAGAATTTTTCACTCTTTTTCTTTTTTTTTTTCAAGTACTGGTTAACCCTTCGAAACTCATAAAATGTCATGAACAAGTGCTATTAAGCAACCATTAAAATAATAAAACAAAGCTTGTACCGGAAATGACATAACCTGGACAAGCTGACCTTCACGGATAAGTTCACTTTTTACTCAAGTGTCTAAGGGTTAAGTGTATATATTCAAAATTCTATCAACGGAGAGTTCTACCATAGGTTTGTAAAATTTCTCATTCTCAGCCACTGAGATGCACACGCATGACACAAATCATAAGATCATTTAACGGTTATAACAGGGCTAAAGGTTAAGGTGGGAAAAATGTGAGAAGTGAGGCTAATAAACCATTGGAACTAGTGGAACACAATATTTATAATATTCAAGTACATATCTCAAGTGAAACCACTACTCCCTTCGTCTTTGTAAAATTTCAAGCATCACTTATACCACAACAACATATCCTAACCTCTAAATGTAATTCTTGCCTCTATTTCAAAAAGAATAAATCAGTCTTTTGTCTCAACTATTTTCGCAAATTCCCCTACTAATTTTTTTTTATCATCTTTTTCTCTTTTTTCTATTTTTCATTATTGCTCTTCTTTTCTATTTTATCAACTTCTTTTTTCCCGTTCATTGTTGTTCATTATCTTCCTCATACCGCCTTTTTTTTTTCATCCACTTCTTTTGCACAAATCATTTTCTTTTTTTCCTCAACTTTTTTGTCTTTTCAGACAGTAAATCACCCCAGCCTGGATATCATCAATTTGACTCCCTGACATTTTCTTTATCACAACATCATTAGTAACAACCACTTCCCTATACTTACTTCTTATTCAACTCATGCAATAAAATCAATCACAAATCTACTAGTCTACTGGGAAGGTAAAGATATATGTTATTTTTGACTTAAGACTAGTATTAAGCGGCATAAGAAAAAAATAGGTCATAAAGTTCAAAGGGGTTATGCAAAAGGTAATTAATTAGTAAGATGGACTTTTTGGCTAAAGTGGTTAATAAAGAAGGAGTATCATATTCATGTAATGCATGTAATAATGTAGCCTCAAAGAAAAATAAAATAAGTTCTCGAAAAGTAAACCCATAGAAGAATATCACACATAAACAAAGATAGTGAGACTTATAGAGATGTGTCAGTCAAATGCTCAAAAATCTCACGAACTTAAATTTGTCAATCTAATCTATCCGTAACTAATTCCAGGCAAATCAAATAAATAAACGGTGCGAGTTCACTAATTCAATCATGTTATGAATTTTTCTAAGTTAAAAGCACAAATTTGTTTTTCCAATTTTTCTATTTATATATATTTTTTTCCGTATTACCTAAGATCCTAATTCCAATAAAGCTATACTCCAATTAAATCCAGTACTTTAGGATCATGAGTTATTTTCTCATATGTACACAAAATATAATAGTTTTTTTAGACACAAAACATAACAAATATATATAATTTTTTTTCACTTAACACAGAAACAACTAGATTTTTTTTAACGAACTATAATTTTGCAACTAACACAATTTGGTCAATACACAGGTTAGTATAGACTAAGAGATTTCCAAAATATACATTAGCCAAGTAAAATAAATCACATATAATCATTCTTCCAAACTCAAATTCTACATTGTCCCAATATATATCAAAAAGAACAAAAACTGGGAGATTTTAGGAACTCCCTAGGAGTATAGCTGATGGTGAATTTGGATCAAGGTCTGATAGGACGGATAGAGTAGGGCGAGTATGACTAGTCTGAACTCCAGCACTAGGGAAAGAACCTGATAACACAATAAAAAGAATCGACAACCGTGATTCCTAGCAATTAAAATTTAAATATAAACGAGATAAAAGAAACGAATTCTAATTTCTAATACAAGTCCTAAAATCTACATGTGATGCAATGCAATAAAATAAAATAATAGGTTGCCTCCTATTCAGTGCTTCATTTACATTCTAGAGCTCAACTATAAGGAATAATTTTCTAGGGAATTTTGAATAGAGCTTTTGATGTTCTGCCTAGTTTGCCAAGATTGATTTTCTTCCTATCTTTAGGTTTTCCCTAAAAATTTTTTGTGGTCTTTTCATGTAAATATAAACTGGCATCTCCATTGATCTTAAATTGAACTATGAAAACTTCAACCTTCTTATCAAATGGGATCACAAAATTAATTTTCAAACACTTAAAATCAGATGATAGTTTGACAGTTGCCCCACATCAAAAGTGATTTTTGAAGCTTGTTCTTCTAAGACCACTTCCTCATCTCTCTCATGTTTTTCTTCTATAATTGAGATCTCTGACACTTTTTCTTTATGAAAAGTATTAGAATGATTGATAACTTGAGAGATTCTATCTTGTTGTCCTTCGTCATTCCCCAACAATTTTACCTACTTCTGCCATTGTGGAGCTAAACATACATAAAGGACAATCATTTATTTCATGATACTCACCGTAAAATTCACACATTAAATCCACTAAGAGCGCTAGATGTGCAACGGGACAATCACTTAGTGCATGATTTGCACAGCAATAATAACACACTAAATCAGATTCTATAATATGATTCTCAAGTTTCTTCTCATATTCCTTCTATTGGGCTGGTAAACCATTCATCCATTCTTCATACACTTTAGTTGTTTTCATAGACAAATTAGCATCTGAGCACCAGTCATAACCACCATCCATCCGAAAAAGAACAAGCCAAACAAGTCAAATTGAAAAAATAAAATTCAAATTAAAGCTCGAACTAATTGGTATCAATATCAATCTCAATCCCTGGCAACGGAGCAAAAAACTTGTTTGTTAAAATATGATTGTGAAATCCGCAAGTGTGCAAGTCAAACAAGTAATACAATAGACAAGCGGCCTGATTATCGTTCCCACAAGGATCAGATTGAATACTGAAATTATTAGCTCCGACTTTATTCGAATGATCAAATTTTGAGTTTTACTAAGAAACGAAAATAAAATAACAAGTTAATAAAATTAAGCAAATAAAATATATACAAAGAGTAAGAGGGAAATATATGATGGACATGCGTTAAGACTCACGACTTCAGCATAATTAGACCACCTAGAATTGCGATAATTAATCTATGTTAACTATCGAATCTCACGAAATTAATCAACTACTCCTCTCGAAGTTAATTAATCCTACTTAATTAGGCCCACTTACTTATCTCTAAGTGAGCACATTATCAACTATCTTAAGTGCATTAATCAACAAGAAATTCATGTAAGCATCCCTGACGTTCAATCTACAGCTATTGCACTAGCCACAAGTAAATTTCTTTATCTTGTCTCAATTAATGAGCCTCATTGCATAAGCTAACTTAAATATTTCTCTATCGAGTTCAATAAAAGTCCATAAATTCATTTATCCATTGGCCAAAAAGATGAAGACAAAACAATATAACAATAAAAATTTAACACAAGAATTAATTGGATAACTTAAACATGAAAAAATGACTATGGTCCCTACTAGGTTATATCGTTTATCATAACTTTAAATCAATTTAGTTATACATTATGAAAGAAAAACACAAATAAATAAAATAAAGCCGCATAACCCGGGTAATTAAATCTTGAATAAGATGAAGAACTTTTGCACTAAGCTTCTTCTTCTTGAATCTCAAACTTGATACCCGTACCATCGAAATACTTGTGCTTTTCCCTCTCTTTTCTATGATGTTTTGTGTATATGAGAATGTGTATGATCTTCCTTTACTAAGAACTAGTCTAACCCTATTTATAAGATGCTTAAAAGCCCTAACAAGTGCTTAGAAATCGTAAAAGAAACTTACCAAATCAAGACTTTGAAATGGAAAAGGAAAATACAAATTTTCTACCGATTGGTCATTGCGGCAGCAATGAAGTACGTGAATACTCCCACAATGAACAAATGAACGATCTCCCAATTCCTTCTTTATACCAGCAATCAGGTATCATTGCCTGCAATGATCTGACTTCTCTTTGAACTTTGTTTCTGGAACAGGCGATTGCAGCTCTATATTGGGGCCGCAATGTAGAATTTTTCAAGGCTGCAATATGCTGCAATGACCATTTCGTTGATCTCGCAACTGAGTTTTAGGTCTCTCAACCTTAATTTGTGACATACATTGCTCCTACATTGCTCCCGCCATGCATCTTCCATTGTGGCCGCAATGAATAAACTTCAAGCCTAAGATTTTTTTCATCTTCCTTTCGATCCTCTATCTTTTTTCTTGTTACTTTTTGGTCCCCAAACTCTAGAATGTTTGCAACATTAGTCAAAAACCATCCAAAATCATGCAAACTCGACCCGAATCAATTCTCTACACTCCTTCTTGAACTGTAACCTAAAATTAACAAACTAACACATAAATATGCATTTTTAAATAAAAATTAAAACAGAACTTAGAGTATTTACTGAATATAAATTACATATCTATCAGTATGTTTGCACCCCGAATGCTTAATGAGGTGAGGAAGGGTTTTGTACAACCTACCCCACCCCGAAACTCGTTTTAGAAAATGATGATTTTTATTATTATTTAAGTTAATTGAAAAAATAAACTCGTAGGCAGTTCCCTCAATTCAAACCCATAACCTTACACTAATAAATTCCTAGTCTTTACAACTATAAACAATTTATAGTGTTTCTTCAATTTTGAATATTGATTATAGGGGGAAAATTCCTTAACAAGGCAGTAACGGGAATTTTTTCTCTCCCTACCCCGAATCGATTCAAACGGGGGGTTCGGGGTGGCAAAATTGTTAATGGGGTTGGGTGCAAGAAAAGTAAACCTGACCCTACCTCGCCCTGTTGCTATTCCTAGCTTGGTCCAGCCGATAAAGAGGTTATGGCTACTCTTTGAATAAAAAAAATGCCTATTCATTTCGGAGAGTTATATGATAAACTCATTAATCATGAATTGTATCTTTGAGATGCTAAATCACTTGTAATCCAACCTAACCCAACAGTCAACTATAGTAATTACAATCACTCTTCCTGTAAGAATACCTCTAATCATCGTTCCCAAAATCATTTAGCATCCCTCTCATATTAAATGCCCCTGGAATTTTTCCAAAACGACATGCATACTCTAGCCCAACCCAAAAAAATTCCTAATTCTCTCATTCGCAGCCACAAGGGGCTTGCTTTTAGGAGTGGCGGTTCTATTGCCATATGCAAAATTGCAACAAGAAAGGATATGAAATGAATACATGTTATGTCCACGGGCTTGGTCAGTTAGGGCGCCCTTCTATCAAGATAACAAATTAACCTCTAGTTCATGGTCTACCCTTATCGACGTCAAAAAGTCTTCCATTTAATTTTCAATGTTCATTTTGTTTGTGTAATAACTAATAAGAGCAGTCGGCTCCCATTCTTTGAATCTAATATTAAGAGTCAAAGTTATCTAGCAATTTTATTTTCTAATGCTTAAGAGCCTAGCCATGCTATTTCTATTGATGGATTTTGGTTCTACTTAATTTTTGTAGATCATTTTAGTAGATTCATTTGGTTTTTCGGACTAAAATTTAAGTCTGATGTCTTTGCTCTATTCTTGGCATTTAAACAATAAGTTGAGAATGAGTTCAATGCTAAAATTAAAATATTGTACACTGATGAATAGGGTGAATTTCTCTTTTCCTTCGATATCAGCTCCAAAAAACTAGAATTAAACACCTTATTACCCCTTCATAAACCCTCACAACATAATGATATTGCCGAAAGACGACATAGTCAAATTAATCATTGAAACGGGGCTAACATTGTTACACAGTGCTTCCTTGCCTTTGAAATTTTGGAATTATGCCTTCTACACTACCGCTTATCAAATTAATAGCCTACCATCCTCCTCATTTCCTCGTTAGAGAACTGAAGTCCTAGGCAAAGCCAGTGTTAGATGAGTGCAGTCTATGGACCGCACTCAACTCCGTATCGGCCCATTAAAAATTAGGCCAGATCGGAAGAGCACACGTCTGA